>CAUYON010001195.1:0-47333 GCA_963573935.1 Arctocebus calabarensis
AAAAGCTTCTGCACTGCCAAGAACACAGTAAGTAAAGCAAGTAGACTGCCCTCAGAATGGGACAGGATATTTGCTAGTTATGTTTCTAAGAAGAAAACTTAATTTTGTAAAAGAAAATCTTTAATAGCACCTCTCCCCCTCCTTGCCATGATCCGGCAGTATAAACTGCAAACAGATGCATTTTGAGGTCAGAGCTCCATGGTGGCCAGGGCTCTCCCTCTGGCCGAGGCTTCTCTCCTGCCTCCTCTCCCCCATCCCCAGGCCCAGAAGGCATTCGCACCTGTTCAGCCCGCACGTATCTGCTGTGCCCTAGATTTGGACCCACTGTCCTCTCTTCCCGTGCTACAGCAGCTCCAGTCTCCTCCTGGGTTTCGGCCTGCTTAGTGGCCTGGTCTGAACCCCAGTTCTCACAGTATAAGCTGAGGCATCCAGTCCACCTAAAGGCATCAGAGTGGGTCACAGTGTCCCCTGTGCACGGGCTCCAAGATGCCCTCCAGGCCACAGCCATGCTTCCCTTGTTGAGTTTATCAATGAAGAAGTCCCTCAGCAACCCTCTCTGCTGCTCTTCAGCCTCCAGCAGGGGACATGAGCTCCCTCAGACACAGACAAACCCCTTAAAACATGCTGGCGACCAGCACTATCTTCTGGATGATGTGGCCACTTTCCAACCAGGTGACAACTTGCTCTACCCCTACCACTGTTGCCAGGCAAATGCCTGCATAGACATCCTCGAAGCTGAAGCACTCCTGCAGGAGGTGTCTTTTTTGGCTCTCATATTTATTACTAATATGTACCTTTTATTTTTTATATTAAGATGGAATGGTTCATGTGTAAGTCTCCCAAGCTAAACTGTAAAGGGCTCTGGGAGGACTGTTTGTTCTAGCTTTGTTCTGCTGCCCGGGACTGAACCCTAGACCCCTCACTAATGGAGGGGACAGTGAGTTTAGGTGGACAGTGACTGGGCAAGGGGCCCATCTGCTTGCATAACTCGTTGTAGTTTCTCGTGCTAGCCACCAGGTGTCAGTGTTAACACAAGACAGCTTTGCAAAGTGTGTGTCAAGGAAGAGGGAAATTTGTAAAATATAAAATGTGAGGACGCCAGGGTGCAACGTATGCTCTGTGTGGGATATTTACAAAGCAGCTGTTTTTAACCTGAAGAAATACCTGTCCATGATTTTCATTTCATTTCATTTCATTTCATTTTTTGTGAGACAGTCTCACTTTGACACCGCTAGAATGCAGTGGTGTCATAGTTCATAGCAACCTTAAACGCTTAGGTTCAAGTGATCCTCTTACCTCAGCCTCCCTAGCAGCTAGGACTATAGGTAGCTGCAACAACACCTAGCTGTTTTTAGAGACAGGGTCTTGCTCTTGCTCAGGCTGGTCTCAAACTCCTGAGCATAAGCGATCCACATGCCTTCGGCCTCCCAGAGTGCTAGGATTACAGTGTAAGCCACTGTGCCTGGCCTCTGTCCCTGATTTTAAATCTTTGGGTGTTTATCACTTAGAAGTGAAGTAGAAACGACCTAATGTTAGTCTGCTTGGGATTGTGTTAAAAAGTCTGAATATGGTTCATTTGTTCCCACCGGAGCTCCCACTGAAGTTGGTGGTGGTGGTGGGAGGCATTTGGGTTGTGGGGTGGCTCACTCATTAATGGCTTGGTGTCATTCTCTCACTAGAGTGTGAGTTGCACTCTGGCAAGGTGATTAGTTCCCATGAGAATGGGCTGTACGGCAGCTGGGACACCCCTCAGATTTGGTCCATATTCACACTTGTTTCTTTCTCCTTTAACCTTCACCACGGTGTGACACAGGGCAAAAGCCAGGGTCCCCGTGCCCTTGGACTTGACAGCCTGCAGAACCGTGTGCAAATAAACCTCTTTTCTTTATAAATTACTTGATTTCCAGTATTCAGGCTGCCATAGCAAAGTACAGCAGCCTGGGCAACTTAAACAGCAGACTTTGTTTCTCACTCTTCTGGAGGCCAGAAGTATA
This sequence comes from Arctocebus calabarensis, assembly GCA_963573935.1. Lineage (NCBI taxonomy): Eukaryota > Metazoa > Chordata > Mammalia > Primates > Lorisidae > Arctocebus > Arctocebus calabarensis. The sequence continues at coordinate 1,995 of CAUYON010001195.1, forward strand.
AGATTTACGACTCTGGGCAATTCCTTTTCTCATGAAGTCCACTTCCCAACTTGCCTTCCCTCTGTGTCCTCACAAGGCAGAGAAAGAGTGAACGTGCATGCTGTCTGGTGTCTGTCCTTACGGGGGTGCTAATCCCATTGTGAGGGCTCCACCCCCATGACCTCATCTCACCCTATATAGCCCCAGTGGGTCATTACATTTTTGGGTCAGGCCTTCAACATATGAATTTGGTATGGGACACACAGGCATTCAGTCCATAGCAGATCCAAATAGCAGGTTGGGCATGGTTTAAATGCCCAGGAAGTTAATGGATTTCTCACTTTACTGTGACACTTCTGTTTCACGATAATTTCACTTTCAATGTGTGACCAGTAATCGATGTTGTTCTGGGAGGATCTGTGTGTGTGTGTATGAGAGAGAAAGAGAGAGAGAGAGAGAGAGAGAGAGAGAGAGAGAGAGAGAGAACGCTGATGTTTATTGAGTATCCACTCAGTAAATATAGGGGGCTAAATGCTTGGTACAACGTGATCCTTGAATGCTCTGCATATTTTAAATTTCATGAACTAGTTTTATAGATCCATTGGTAGGACGGGATTGAAATTTGGGGCTATCAGACTCCAAACCTGTATGCCATTGGCCCCTTTGCTTCCAGGGAGGAGTTTAACCTGGAAGGAAGTGCCTGCTGACCCCTGTATGGAGCTAGTTCATTAAGTTGGTGTTTCTCACCCATGTTTTCCTGATCACCCTGACCCACAGGGCATTTTAATGGCGTAGCTCTGCGGTGGCTCTTCTTGTGCGCTGGCCGCAGAGCTGTGCTTTATGCATAACCAGAATGAAAAGCTTCCCCCTCACCCCGACAAAAACCTGTTTTCACCTTCTCGTGGAGGAGGTGATATCAGCCCCCTTTGAGAATGCTTTCTGCTCCTGGAAAAAGTCCAGTTTCCGTATAAAAAGTTATTTCCACTGGGGAGTATCAGGTAGGAAAAAGGAAAATTGAGGAACAGGAGAGCAGGAGGAAGGTGTATTTGTTTCCTGGGGCCGTTGTAACAAATGGCCACCAACTGGGGAGAGAAAAGCAGTAGAAATGTATTCTCTCAGGGTTCCGAGGCCGACTGTCTGACATCAAGGTGTTGGCAGGTCTGTTTTCCTTCTGGAAACTGAGGTGGAGGGACCTGTTCCTTGTCTTGCCCAGCTTCGAGTGGTGCTGGCCGCTGCGTCAGTGCTGCTTGGCTGTGGGCACAGCACACCCTGCCCTGCCCCGCCCCTGTGGCTACATCACCTTCTCTTCTGGGTCCCGTTCTCCAGTGGTTACATCTAGGGCCCTCCCTCCGGGTAATCCAGGGCCATCTTCCCATCCGAAGACCTTTAACATCATCACACCTTTTCCCATGAGAGGTCACATGTTCCTGGGTTCCAGAGACCTGGACCTGAAATCTTTTGGGGCCATTGCTTTCCCGACCACAGGGGAGTCACCCAGCAGAGCAGAGGGTCTGGTAGAAACCTGCTTCCTGGCCCGTCACAGGGAAGGGAATGAGGGGGAGAAGTTCTGTAGGATCAGGTGGGCCAGGGAGTCCTGAGTCAGCAAACACCAAGGGCTGCTGGATAGAGAACTGAGGTCAGGAAGGGCCTCACCAGCCGGCCGCCTACAACCCTGCTGGGTGCATGAGAGCCTTATCCTACCCGGAGCACACCAGGCCCGAGAAGGGCCCAGTGGACCGAAGCCAGGAAAAGAACCAGCAAGAGCAGCCTGGGCCCCATCGCTTTATTTACAAAAAGAAAACTGCCTCTGGGACCTGCTGGGGCCTATTGCCTTCTGCCTTGGAGGGTCCCTCCAGCCCTGCCCCCTCTGTCCCTGCTGGCACCTCTGCAGTCCCGGGGCCCTGAGCAGCTCTCCTAGATCAGCCGGCCACCTCACCCCAGGCCCTCTTGCTGTGGCTGGGCGCCTTTCTGGGTTACACGTGGGGTCGTGCTGCTCCTTGCAGTTCCTGGGCCGAGAAGGGCCCTCAGTGTGTGGAAGCCCTCACATCCCCTTCTGTCCTGCCGGGCGGCCCGTCACTGCCCCTGGCATCTTGCCCTGCCGGTGCCCCTGCCTGGAACTCCCCTCACCCAGCTGCGGAGAGGTGGGCGGTCAGGCCGCTGGGCTGCTGTTGCTCCCTGGGGGCTTTGTCTCCCTGACTTGATGGTGTTTCCCAGGGCAGGGACCTCCCGTGTGTCACTGTGCTCTCAGGATCAGCCCGCCCAGGCAGCAGAACGATCCACTCACAAGGATTTCTCCAGTCCTCTGACGGCCTCTGGGCCCTGAGCCTTTTGTTCCAGAGATCCCTAGAGCAGACTTGTAAGTTTTTAGGAATCGCAGAGTCCACACAGTTTTGGAGTTCTAAGTATGCTGGTGACACTGACAAAGACTGTCTGCCATCGTTCCCTCGTGCAGTGTCTTTAACCCTCAGAATGTCCCCTCTGGGCTCAGTGGAGTTAAAGATGTCCTGGGCTGCCCGCTGTGAGACGCGCTTTCCGGGCCCTGTTCTGACCCGGACAGATCTGAGCCTCTCGTCACGCGCTGCTGAGTGCTGATTTTGGGTTGGTCCAACTTGTCCTTTCAGAAATTGGGGTTGGGGCAGAGACAGCATCTGCAAGTGCATCCTGCAGAAAGAGAGCTGAGGCAGCCCAGACTGTGGGGACAAGGCAGGGGTGTGTCAGAGGAGAACAGAGCCGGAAGGTGACACAGATCTGGGGAGAGTAAGGTGGGTGACAGAGCTCATGCACACAGTGCTGGGGAGAGTAAGGTGGGTTACAGAGCTCACGCACACGGCGCTGGGGAGAGTAAGGTGGGTTACAGAGCTCACGCACACGGTGCTGGGGAGAATAAGGCCGGTGACAGAGCTCACGCACACGGTGCTGGGGAGAGTAAGGCGGGTGACAGAGCTCACGCGCACGGCGCTGGGGAGAGTAAGGCGGGTGACAGAGCTCACGCACACGGTGCTGGGGAGAGTAAGGCGGGTGACAGAGCTCACGCGCACGGCGCTGGGGAGAGTAAGGCGGGTTACAGAGCTCACGCGCACGGCGCTGGGGAGAGTAAGGCGGGTGACAGAGCTCACGCGCACGGTGCTGGGGAGAGTAAGGCGGGTGACAGAGCTCACGCGCACGGTGCTGGGGAGAGTAAGGCCGGTGACAGAGCTCACGCGCACAGTGCTGGGGAGAGTAAGGCCGGTGACAGAGCTCACGCGCACGGTGCTGGGGAGAGTAAGGTGGGTGACATACTCATGCACACGGTGCTGGGGAGAGTAAGGCGGGTGACAGAGCTCATGTGCACGGGTCACACCTACCTGTATCGTCGTGTTCATGGCACACGTGTGAGCACGGCCCACTGGACACGGATGGGCCACATGGTACACGTGAAACACGTGACACATGGCACACACACACAGCATACATGACGATAGGACACGGCACACACAGCACGTATGACAATATACTGACAATACACATGACACGTGGCACCCAGGTGCACTCACAGCCCACTGGACACAGATGGGACACACATGGCCCAGCACACGCAGGACACACAGGTGCGCACACAGGCAGACGAGAGCTCCAGAGGCCTCTGGCGTCTGAGACCTGCCTCCTGGGCCGGGTTTTTATGAGAGTCCCCTCAAAATCAGGACCTTTTGTTTGAGCCTATTTGGGTGGTTTGTGTTCTTCAGAAAGCACCGTTCTTGAGTCAGCAGGGAGCACACCAGGACTCACCCCACCTTTTTTCTGTAAGGTCTGCCTCTTCTCTGTATGCACTACTGTCCTTCAAAAAATATATATATATGTATAGAAAACATCAAGTGCTGAGAAGGTGGGAGTCGCTCCTGCGGCCGTTACTTTGCTGCCCAGCACGCGCCAGTGTGCACAGCACCCAGGAGGCTACTCGCACCTCTGGAGCACTGGCCATGGCCAGGCCTGCTGGGCACTCGGTACACCAGGTCACCAGGTGCTGAGCGGTAGACGTCCCCATTACAGATGAGGAAAGGGCACAGGTCATCATCTTGCCCAAAGTCAGTACCAGTCCTGTTTGACCACACGGAAGGTCTTTCCTGGGCAGCTCTCAGGCATCTGTGCCAGGCATGGCGTGCAGGTGGCACTCGAACTGCTGGGTCCTCACCTGAGAGACGCCAGGGGCTGACGATGACACAGTCACCCAGCCCCATTGAAGGCCATCTCGGGGGGAGGGTCTCACTGGGGCATTCAGCCCGGGAAATACCCAGCCGAGTCAGCCTCCACAAAGCCAAGTGCACAGCGGCCCTCGAGAGGAGTTGGGGGTTTGTTTCGGACGCGTTCCCTATTGCCACCCCACTGTGGGACTCTCAGAGGCCCTTTGTGCTCCCCGTGTCTTGTTTTCCTCAACAGACCTGCTTTTTGACAGCATCTGCCCTGAGCACTGACGCTGACTCTTCAACTTTTCCTCCAGACAGAAGCAACGTCAATCCTGTAACTTCGTGAGAAAACCAGAGTCCCTCAGTCCCTCTGTGCAGTGACAGAGCTTGCCCAGTGCTGGCAAGTGACATGGGCTGACTCCACAAAGAACCGGGGTACAGGCAGGATAGACGTACGTGACCAGTGCCGGAAATCCCAGCCCTCCAGTTTACACACAGTAACCAGTAGTAGCACCATTTCAGAGGTCACATCAGCCCCGAAATCTCGGGGAAGGCAGGCGATGCTGAGCGGTCCATTCCTGGGAGGAATGGCCTTTCCCACAGGAGACCCCTGTCGGCTAAAGTGTGCTGAGGACCAGGGGTTGGCACCAACCTACTTCTGCCCCCATTCGGGGTGTTCAGGTGTCGGTCCTCACTCACGGTGTCTGACTTTCTTTAAAGAGAGCTGCTAGGAGCCCAGAGAAGGGGTACTTGGGCCCAGGTCTGGGGAGGCGAGGATGCTGGGCCCCCCGGCCTGCACCAGCTTTCTGTGGACCAATCCCTCTGTGAAGAACTGTGGCTTTTGGGGGCCAGCTTAGTTATTAGAGGCCGACACGAAGGTCAACAAAATAGAGCAGAAACAAACGCACGGTCTTAACTTCTTTTGCCTGTTACTTTAAAGGTATTTGACTTTTTCATGTGTGTGTGTTTTAATGTTTTGAGAATAGGCTCCAGAGAGTTGGCATTTAAGAAATGATATTTACTCAAGAGAGAGAAATCTCAGCCAGCTGTGACATGACTAAGGCCAAATTGGTTTCAATTAGGGTGAGATTTCAGCCACCAGGCTCCATCTGCTCACTGTGCTGCAGCCGGTGCCACTGGGTGGCGGTAAGAGGTGGTTCCCCGGGGATGGGAGTCCCAGGCATCCGTGATGGGTGCCTCCGGGTCTGGGCTTTAACGGGAACAATTCTCAGCACAGGAGGGGAGCAGTCTCAGATGCCCGTTAACATTACAAAGTAGGAACTTAGGGCAAGATTTGTTCTGCTTTTCAAAACTTATAGATTGAAAGGACTCTAGAGCCGGCTTCTCTTGGAGGAGGCCGTTCAGGACTTGGGAAGTGTTCGGAGTCTGTGTTTTATTTATCTGCTCAGGGCCTGGCAGGTGGGGATGTGTTTGCTGCTGAAGTGAATACATAACAGGTTCACGTCCGAGGCTAAGGAGAAACCGCACGTCCAGACAGAGTAGAAGCGATTGTGGTTTTAGCAGGTTTGGGAGTGTTGGGAAGATCGGAGGGACCCACAGTGAGTCACCTCCTGAGATGGATTCCAGGGTGCTTGGCAGGGCCTTGAACCCATGGACCTGGCTGCGTTCACCCCCAGGAACCACATGATTGGGGCTAACTTAAAACTCCATTCTCCTATCTGTAAATGGGAGTATTGTAGCCCCCCCTCAAAAGTCCAAGGAGATATGTTCTAACACTGCCAGTAGATGCCTGAAAGTGAACCCTTCTCGTATGAGGTCGGACAATTAAGTTTGCAAACTTATCCTGGAGCCGGTACTGTGTACGTGTCATGGCTGAGTATCAGTATGGTCCCCTTCGACGTAGTCCCCTGGGGAAGCTACGAACCAATGCTGGCATCTAGTCCACCCTTCAAAGCAATTTTGGGACTCTTTTTCTGGAATGGCCATCAGCGCTGTCATACAAGATCCGACAAGTTCACGAACTCGTGCTAGAAAACGTGCTTTGCAGTAAGAAGTGACTGCCTGGTTTTCACATTTTCACATACTGTGTGTATTGCTGCTGTTGTTTTTCTAAAAATTACTATAAATAGACATATCCATTGTTGCCAAATCTTCCTACTTTTCAAGAGAATGTAGACATTCAGATTTCTTTTCCAATTGTGGTACAATGCACATAACAAAGTTGACCATTTTAACTGTATCTAAGTGTACAGAACACCGGTGCTGGGAAACCCTCACCACTGTCCATCTGCAGAACTTGCTCATCTTCCCAGAGCGAAACTCTGTCGTCTCTAAACACCAACTCCCCAGCCCCCTGCCCCCGCCCCCGGCACCCCCAGTCCCTGTGGACCTGACACCTTTGGGCACCTCAGACAGTTTTTGTCCTTTTGCATCTGGCTTATTTCCCTTGGTGTGTGATGCCCCAGGGTTCATCTGTGTTGTGGCCTGTGTCAGAATTTCTTTCTTTCTTTCTTTTTGTTTTTTGAGATCGAGTCTCACTGTGTTGCCCTCCATAGAATTCCGTGGCGTCACAGCTCACAGCAACCTCAAACTGTTGAGGTTGAGTGATTCTCTTGCCTCAGCCTCCTGAGTAGCTGGGACTGTAGGCGCCCACCACAATGCCTGGCAAGTTTTTCTATTTTTAGTAGAGACGGGATCACGGGGCTTTGCCCTGGCTCAGGCTGGTTTCAAACTCCTGAGCTCAGGCAATTCACCTGCCTTGGCCTCCCAGAGTACAGGCGTGAACTGCTGTGCCCAGCTCCTCTCTTTCTGAGGCTGAATAACACGCCAATGTATAGGAGTTCACGTGCTGTTTGCTCATTCTTTGAGGGACACTTGGTTTGCTCCCCCCTTCTGGCTGCTGGGACGACTACAGCTACTAACATGGATGTGCAAATACCTATCTGAGTCCCTGCTTTCAATTCGTTTGGATATGCGTATATACACAGAGGTAGAATCAATCAATCATAATTTTGCTCTCAACTTCTTAAGGATCTGAATTGCCATAATGTATCACTTTGCACTCCTACCAGCAGTGTACAAGGATTCTAATTTCTCCACATCCTTACCATGCTTGTTTTTCCCTTTTCCATTTTCTTCCTAAGTAGCCATCCGAATGCCATGGAGGTCTCCTGGCGTCAGTTTCTAGTTTCTGTTTCCGTGGCAACCACCAGGACAGTATTATAAAGTGCGGGTGATGTCGTTCAGACCCCCGCCCCACCAGGTGGTGCCCCATGGGGTCTCCGAGGCCTGGCCACCTCTCCACTGCCTTTGACCTTTGCTTTGCTCGGTGCTTGCAGAGGGCTGAACGCTTGAGTGTGGATTCCTGCTCACTCCATGGGAAGGTGCGACTTGGAAAAGTGGCTCCAATCTGGAAAACAGAGACGGTTTCCCAGGAATGAGCCTGAAACCTTGGAGACCTGGACCTGCCTGTCATTTGGACGGTTTCTCTGTGCCCACTCTACCCCGGCAGGGACAGCGCGTGTATCAACCTTGCATAGCCTGTTTGTAAACCCTTATTCCTCCTGCTTCCGAGGTCTCACTTCATATAGCCCAGGGTGGGAAGGTAAAAACTAGTGCGTCTGGAAATTAATATCTCCTGTGGCTTTTATCAGAGACCAACGCATTTGTTTCTTCAAAGTGACTTTGTTTTAGTTCAGATTTCCATGGGAGTGGATTTTCATTGCTGAGGCAGAAGCGTGCTTTTGTCCAGAGCCAGATGTCTGCAAAACATTCTCTTTTCTTGTAAGAGTATCACAATTTCGGCTTGAAAAAGACTTTCCAACCATTTCCAATGGAAGATGCCTTGCCATAGAGATTATGGTAATTTGGAGAACTTCGGAATGGGTTTATGGAAATTGGTAATAAATATTGCACACAGAGGGTCTTTCAGTTTTTAAAAAAATATTTGTTATGCTAATTTTTGAATTGCCAGAATTTCTGCAGGCTTGAAAACGGGTAATGTTTTCCTTTTTAAAAAATGTTGTGAGGTTGTGGAGAAGGTGTAGCTGTGCAAAAGACGGGCCTATTCAGCAACAGGAGGTGGCTTTCTAAGTTCAAGAGCTCTTTGAGATGACGAACCATGAGCACCAGCACCTTGGTGTCACCCCCTGGGCTAGGAAGTGATCTCTGATCCATAGTTGTGTCTTGGGCATCAAGACACCTTCTCTTTCTCCTCTCGAAGGAGTAGGCAAGGTCTTAAAGATGAACTTGGTGACCTATGGCAATATCACCAGGAGAGGGCATGGGAAGGCAGGTGATTGATTATTTGGCACCTTCGGTTCCCCTTGTCCTGACTTGGTGTGGCCCAGCCGGTGTCTCTAACCAGCAATGCAAAGTGTCCTTACGCTGCCACCTGGGGGCCGTGTGGGAGTGGGGAGGCGGGGGTGCCCGGCCTTGGTTTCCCAGTGCTCTCTCTGTGCTGGTTTCGCTGCTTTACCGAGATGGGTCGTGTGCCACACAATTCACTGCGCATGTATAAGCTGGTGCTTTTTAGTACAATCACGTAGCTATACAGCTACCACCACAGCCAATCTTAGACCGTTTTCATCGCCTCTGAATGAATGAATGAAACCCTTTGGCTGTCCTGCCCCCAGCCCCTGGCAGCCATGACTCTGCTGCCCGCCTCTCTGAATTGGCCCATTCTAGACATTTCTCGTGAGAGCGGCTGCACACTCTGTGTGTGTCTTCTTTCACTGAGCATCATGTTTTAGGGTCACCTGGATTGTAGCGTGTACCAGGCTTTAGTCCCTCATGTGGCAGAACAGTGTCCCCTTGCTGCCGTGTTCTATGTGTCCACATATCCATCAACGGCTTCTGTGCCTTCTTGTCATTAGAAAATGCATTTAGGTTTGCAAGGTCAGACTTTGAGGCCAGTACCTCCCCCCAGACCTGGAGGTCACTTGAGAGTGGCTCAGATTCAATGCCTCACATTGACCAGGTAGGGTAACAAAGACAAAGCTGTGATAACATTAAAACAATAACTACAGTAGTGATGGGTAACATTTATTTGCATTGGTCAGCCTGGGCTACATTATGTGTGGTAACAAACATCCCCCTGGCTCCCAGGGCCTTCCAGCCATCTGGAAGGTGATGGGATGATGGAAGCAGAGGCTGGAGAAGGATGGAAGAGGCCGGGCTGCTGGCCGTGCAGCCAGAGGAAGGGCCATGGCAAAGAACGTAGGTGCCTCTGTACACTGAGAAGGGAAGAAACGGAGTGTCCTCGAGGGCCTCCAGCAGGAATGCAGCCCTGTGCACACCGCGTCTCCATTTGAGGACTTCTACCCTCTAGAACTCCGAGAGAACAAATTTGCCAGCTCTCATGCTCCCACATGTGTGGCCAGGGACAGCAGCAGTGGAGGACTGGAACTCAGGTCCCCGTCACCAAACTGCCCGTGAGGTGGGTCCTGTCACTGTGCCCAATTTACAGAGGAAGGAACCTCGTGCAGGTGGAACAGCCTCAAACAGCCACGTCCAGGCCTAGGCAGCCCGGGTCACCTACAGAAACATGCTTCCCTGTTGTGTTTCAAGCACAGTCGATGAATGGTAACCGTGGGTACAGATTCCGAAGTCACACTAGAGGAGCCTGGGGAAGTGACCAGCACTCGGGACCACCGCTCCTCACCCCTCTGTGGTTGTCACTCCCTTGTTGAAGTAGGAAGCTCTCCTCCAGCCCCCTCTTCCCACATCTGTGGGTCTGTGTCCCCTGGGGTCTCTTGCTCCCCGCTTCTGCCAACACCACCTCCCAGGAAAGACTAGGACTCACTTTTGGGGCACCCCGTATCATTCTTCGGTGTGTGGATCTTGCGGGTTCCCTTTTCTGGCCCAGGCCCGGGGCAGGGTCAGGCCTTCCCTCCCAGCACTGTCCACCTTTGCTGGCGCTCCCACTCTTGCCATTTTGTTGCCCCCTGGTCCCATCGATCCCATGGGAGGGGGTTGGTTTCTTGTCCAGAGGACAGTGCCCCAGGTCTCAACCAGTCTTTCTCACCCATGGGATCGGCTTCAGAATAAGCGTCTTTACCCAACGCCATGGCTTTCCCTCCATGCCAAGGCCCTGGGATCCCAGCTCGCGTGCAGATAGACGCACGCAGCAGACCCTTGCAGCACTATTGCTTGGTGGGCCCTTTCTGTGGGTGAGGTTGCCCTGGCAACCGCACTCAGCCTCCCCATCAGTGAACATACCTCAGGACCAACCTGGCAGCCCTCGATCGGTGCTTAGCCTGCCCTAGTTAGGCTTTGGGTGGAGCAGACAGCTGTTTTCCAAAGATGTCTAGTGGTGAAGGGTAGCACGTGGTTCCCAGGCTATCTGGAGGTGGGAACAGGTGTCGGTACATTGCCTTGTCTGTCTGACTTCCAGAGCACGCAGTTGGTGGTGTGGAGAGGCTTGTATTAGGGTTCTCTAGAAAAACAGAACTGGTAAGGTACCCGTGTGTGTTTTTGTGTGTGTGTATGTGGAGAGATTTATTCTAAGGAACTAGCTCACATGACCATGAAGGCTGAGAAGTTCCACAATCTGCCATCTGCCAGCTGGAGAACCGGAGAGCCAGTGGGGTACACCCAAGTGCAAAACCCAGAGATAGACCAGCTCAAGCCCTCAGTTACCAAGGGCAGCCCCCCTTCCTCTGCCTTTTATGCTGTTCAGGCTCCCTGGGCTCAGATGAGGCTGAGGGGTGTTGGCTGTACAGAATCCACCACTCCACTACTGATCTTACCCCAAAACACCCTCATAGGTGTACCCAAAATAATAGTTTAATCTGGACACCATGGGGCTCAGTCTAGTGGACACATGAAATGAACCATCACAGGCCTGGAAGGTCACCTGGGCCCTGCTGGTGACTTACTGGGAGCTGCCGTCTCCTTAAGACCTTGTCCTCCCTTGCTTGACCTTGCAGAGACAGGGCCCTCATCCCCTCTCCAGGTGCCCTGCTATCTCCCCTTGTCACCCCAGACTGTCAGTCACGCAGAGCGAGCTCACTTTTCCCGACTTCTGACGGCTCTTGAGTCTGTCGTTCTAGGCTGTGAAGTGACCCTGGGCACACAGCAGAAAGGGTGGCATACATGGAATATTTAACTGTAAAATCTTTTCTGGAGATAGAATTCAGAATCTTCATGAATATTTAAACGAAATTCAGAATCTGCATTCAGAGATTCTTATTTATTTTAACACCCTGGGAAGCATTATTGTTTATAAAATAGATACAAAGAGTCTTTTGTCTCCATGTGTTTCTTTGAGTCTATTTCTTATTATTGTCGGCCCTTCCTTTTTTAAACAAAGAAGCTAACATATTGGGAAGCCACAGCCAGCATATGACATGTGCCTGGCTAGCATTCTTCCCCCACCTGCAGTAGATTCTAATCCCTGGCTGTTCTAAGCAGTGGGAGGAACCAGACAGGAGGTCGGTGATGGGCGGTAGGAAGTAAGGATTGGAAGCCTCCTTTGGCCAGAATGGGTCAGGCCAGGGGATCACAACACATCTGCACAGCCTGTCTTCATTATAACAGATTCATGAGTTTGCCTACCTTGCTAAAATCCATTTGTTGTAACACCAAAATAAAAATTCATGCTTTTGAGGTCATTTGCAGTTATGCACAAGGTGGTGGACAGTCTGAGGCATCCACACGTGGATGTCCGTCCCACAGAGGTTGGAGAGGGTGGCATGCTGCCTTCTCGTTTTCAGCCCTTGCTGTATAAACAAGTGTCCCTTAACATGGTTTTTAAATTTTTGCGCATTTTGGGGGTGATTTTGCTGTAGAAAATGGCCTCCATTGCAATGCCAAAATGCCATCTAGTGTTCCTAAGACTAAGAAGCTGCGATGTACCTTACAGAGGAAAATGTTTGTCAGGAAAGCTCCATTTAGGGGTGAGTCACAGAGCTGTTGGCTCTGAGTGTGATGTTACTGAGTCGACAGTGTGTATCGACAATGTAAATCTAGGAGTCTTTAAACAGAAACATACACAAAGCAAGGTTATATATTGATGGGTTAATTAAAACATTGTGACGCGAGGCGCGCAGGAACCTAACCCAGAATTCCTTCTAGGAGCAAACACCTTCCTATCCAGTGTTGGAGGCAGCTTTGTGCAACTCGAGCACTGCAGGCAGTGAGGGCCCTCTGTGTGTGCGTGGCTGGACTCTGAGAAGCTAGTCGTGTGTGCACATCACAACGTAAGGAGGGGAAGCCACACGCCCTCACATCCTTATTCACATAAGATCCAGTAGGCTCACCTGTTGGAAGGGGGTTCTCTTCCCGGTAGGTTAGAACAGCCAGTCATTTATGGTGGGTTTGCTTTTATATTTAAACCCCAACAAACTCATGAAGCTCTGAGGTTGGAATGATTTGCCTCACACGTTGTTCCCCCCCGGGTTTTGTCTGGCTTTTGCACAGCTGCATTTCTGCTTTGTGTTAATCGCAGACGTGTGGGGTGGGACCGCAGGCCTGGGAAGGGACGGTAGGACACGTTCCATGAACATGTTATTTCCTTATTAAGTAGCTTGGTTTCTAGGCGGTGCCTGCTGCGTCAGACACCTCATCTACAGGAATGAACGGGGGTGACTGTGCTTTGGTGGGTTGTCTTTAATGAAAATGCGTGTTGTTCTTAGCTCGGAGTCAGCATAGCAGGGTATCATTGAAATATTTATTCTATAAAGTGGCTGATGAAGGGAAGCATATATTTAACCATTGCTCTCTTAAACATTCAGGAACTACTTCAGCTTTCAGAAATAGCTTTTGGCTGCTGATTCATGTGGATTTAAATAGGGGCTCACTGTGAAAGCCCCACACTCTCTCCCCTCTAGGCCGCAGACTGTCATGGAAGGTGGTATCTGGCCTGGTCTATTTCCTGACCAGCTGATGGAGCAAAGCTTGGAGTAACGATCACCAGTGAGCAAAGGAGTATGAAATCTGCAAGCTGGGAGGGGCCAGTTGAACTTGTAGGATTGGAGGAGGGCGGATAACAGAATCTGTAGAAGATATTAGGTGTCCTCAGAGCATTTGAGTTTTGGGGGACTGGACCTCAGCCCTGTTCATCACAGGTGCCACGTGCAGAGCAGACGCAGCCTTCCCATGTGGCAGTGGCACTTGAAGGCCCAAACTCAGAAGGAAAACTGGAACATGAAAGAGAGGCCCTGATGTCCTCGGGTCACAATCCCGAGTGAGGGAAAAGTGGCCTCTTAGAAGCACACACGTCTACCCTGCCGTCTGCTTAGATGTGACTTTTGGGTTTGGCCGCCCCTGTGGGGGAGCCACTGGCAAGCCAGCAGCTTCAGCCTCGCTTGCTCCTCTCTGGGAAAGGCTCACCTTGGGCTGTGTTCCTGGCTTTTCCTTTTCCCTCAAAGTAAGCCCCATTCCTCTTAGTAAGTTTTACTGTGCTTAAGTGAAATAATAAAAGTGTAGAAGCCTTATAAAGAAAGAATAATATAAGGTAAGGGCTTGGGCTTCCCTTCAACCCCACCGGGTCCCCAGGCCTGCTCCCAGGGGGAGCATGTCACAGAGGACACTGGGATGCTACCTCCCTCCCCCATGAACTTGGCTCCAGGGCACTTCTCCCTCCCATAGGTCTGACACTCTACACGAATTGCAGAATCCTTGGGGATTCCGTAACAGCACAGGGCTGAGGGAGCATGGTGGGAGGGATGCTGGGTCTAGGCATCTGGAGAGCAAGGCAGTACCCACAACTTAGCATTCCCCTCCTCCTGAGGATGTTGGCACCTGGGTCGTCAGCGGCCTCCTGGCTCCCACCTCACTGTGTGAAGACACTAGGCTCCCTGCTGTGTCCCATGCGAGTACTTCCTGAATGGTCACTGCGCAGTGATTGATGGGTCTGTGCCATGGTAGGCTGGATGCCAACAGCTGGAAGGGAAGAACAGTCAGGGCTGAGGCCACATGCTGGTGCTCAGAGGTGCAGCTGCAGGCTGGGGATTAGGGCGGCCTCTGTGGAGGGACGCTGCTTTCTCCTCGTGTGCCGTCTCTTGGGGTCCCCTGCTGAGGAGCACTGGGGGATCCTCAGCTCTTAGCATTTGCTCCTGGACACACAAGTGCAGATTCTCTTCTTTCTCCTGACTCTTGTTGGTTTTTACCATCCGTGACTCCCCAACATGAAAATTGGATCTTGCCGGGTTGGGTTAAGTCTGGGTCCCTTTGTTGTAGGTTTGCAATTACATAATGGGTGTTGTAACTCTTCTTGATCATGGGCGGCAGACGTGTGGAGCTTCTTCAACATTAGCTTTGCTTATAGCAGCGGTTCTCAACCTGTGGGTCAGGATCCACAGGCACCGTATTAAAGGGCTGCAGCATAAGGAAGGTAGGGAACCACTGGCTTAGAGCTTTTTAAAGCATAGAAAATTTTATTGTATTTTGTTAATTTTTATATCACCAGGTTGGCTTTGCTCCTATATCTCCCAGCCTTGGTGACATGTTGGGAAACTTACCACCCCTACATTTGAGTGCTCTTCATCACTTGCATATTTATTTATTTATTATTTTTATTTATTTATTTATTTATTTTGAGACAGAGTCTTACTATGTTGCCCTTGGTAGAGTGCTATGGCATCACAGCTCACAGCAACCTTGAGCTCTTGGGCTTAAGTGATTCTCTTGCCTCAGCCTCCCAAGTAGCTGGGACTACAGGCGCCTGCCACAATGCCTGCCTATTTTTTGTTGCAGTTGTCATTGTTGTTTTAGCTGGCCTGGGCTGGATTTGAACCCGCCAACTTCCATGTATGTCGCTGGCACCATAACCACTATACTACAGGCACTGAGCCTCTTGCACATTTTTTTTTTTGCATTTGCTTTTTATTCCTTCCCCAATTTTCTTATTTTTTATGGAATCATTTTCTTTTGCTAGAGGTCCTTTCTAGAATTCGTGCTGGTGATAGATTCCCCAGTTTGAGTTTTATAAAAATGCCTTTAGGTAGCATTATTATTAGGAGGATATTTTTGTTAGATTTGAATTCTAGACCGGCAGTTACTTTCCTATTTGATTGTCATCTTACTTCTCTAGTTCTTTTCAGAGTCCGCCATCCATGGAATTGCAGGTAATGGCCATTTGCTATGGTTGCTATAGCCATCTTATTTTTGTCCTTGGCTTTCAGTATTCGTGTACTTACATGTGCTTTTTTCTGTGTTTATCTTGCTTAAGATTCATAAAACTTTTTGAGTTGTGGGTTTGCATGTTTTGTGTTTTATTAGTTTTATAATAAATGGTCTTCTCTGTTTTTTATCTTCTCACCTTTTAGGATTCTAATCACACATCTGTCAGTGCCTTCTTTGTGTCCCCTTTGTGTACTTTTCATTTTTCCATTCTTTTTTCTCTCTGTTCTTCAGAATGTGTACTCTTTATTAACCCATTTTTCCTTCTCTGTCTTCCATATGTGATCAGATCTTAACTTATCCTTTAGGTCCTTAATTGTAGATACTGCATTTTAAGTTATAGAGTTTGTAATTGATTTTTTTTTTCTGCATTCTATTTTTTGGGTGAAATTCTTCATCTTTTCAGCTGTTTTCTCCAGCTTTTCTTTTGCTTTTTTGAGCATCTTAGTTATTTCAAATTTCTTGACTTCTGACTTTAATATCTGAACTATCCATGGGTCTGTTTCTATTGACTGGTTTTTCTCTTTGTTTTCCAACACATGGTACTGTCTCTGGGACTGACTAGTTACTATTCACAGATTGTCAGCCATTGCATGTATTTTGAGCATTATGGAGACTCTGGATGATGTTATCTTCTCTCAGAGAAGATTACCCTTTCTTCTGCTATGTAGGTAGAGTAGGGACTTAACATTCAATGTAGTCAGAGACTGAGGTAAGTCAAGGCTGAGTTGTGTTTTGGAGAGGATGCCTTCTACCTGCAGCTCTCCTTTCCTTTTGGAATGAGAGCCTGGTGTGCCAACCTGGTAGGTCCTGCTTTCCATTCTTACACTTAGCTTTTGGTTCCTTCTGCCCCTACAAGTTTCAGAATGCAGAAAGTATCTTGGAAGAAAAATCCTCTTTTCTGCTCCTGTCCCTTACCTAGATTACTGGCTCTTCAGATCTGCAGTTTTCACCAGACAAGCCCCTCTTGACTACCAGAAACTCCAGTGATTTCTCTGCACTTGGCAGGAGGGATTGGCCCCATGCCTGAGAACCAATTCTTGGCCCTTTCCCTGAGTCTGGAATGGACACATGATCCCAGGGTTCTGAGGTGGCTCTAGAAGGATAGCTCCTCTTATGACAGCTGGCCTGTCTCAGATCTCTGATCTTGGTGGCTTCAGTGTCTCTCTGATGCTTTAAAGACAAGTGTTGTTTGGTTTGCTTATTTTCTTTCTGGTGGGAGCCTTCATTTGTCTCCAGCTACGTCATCTGTCCCCAGTGGAGCCTCATTCAGGCCATTTCCTGAACCCTTTGACAGGACTTCGTGGTCACTGATAGCATCCTTATTTTCTGTTCTTGTAAGACATTAGTGCTTCTCTAGTAGATTTCTTGTCTTAGACATGGAATCAGCCATTTTTCCAGGGAAGCCTGGTTTCTTTTTGTGGAAACTGGTATTTAGGGGCCAGGTTAAATCAACCCTTAAGTACAAAGGGGTTTATTTAAAGGTATTATATATCATACTGAAATTGTTCACTGTAACTCAGGGTGTTTTTGCTTACCCTTGTTGATCTTAACATCTGTGTCTTCTCAACCGTGCTAAAACCCTCACATTTTAATGAACAGCATCACTCTAATCTTGGTTTATCCTGCCATGTACACACACAATTGTCTAATAATAATGCAAGTACTTCCACAGATGCTGAGATGGTTTCAGATTTTTGTTTGCAGTTATGTTTTGTCACTAGAGCAGACCAGCATTAGGGTTGTGCGATTAAATTACTGCATTTGAAAGTCATTCGGAATAATTTCTTCCTATTTGTTTATGCCAGCGGCTGTGTGCGCATTTAGGTTCATTTGTTTAATTTTATTTTCTCGGTTTTTAATGATAGCTTTTTTAATTTGGATTTCTGATTGTGTAAAATATGTGCATTATTCTAAAGTCAAATCCATAAACCATATTCTATACAAAGTACAGCCTTCTCTCTCTCCTTTCCATTTTGTTATCATCTTTGCCATAGATAATAATTTTTTAGAATATATCTTTCTGTTGTTTACAAAGAGTACTTTAAAAAAAATAATTATTATCATAGTAGCCACCCTTTTATTATGTGCTTGTGTATGGGAGGGCACTACTAATTTTGCTGTGTGCTTTTTTTCACTTTAGTTGACAAACTATCCAGGGTAGGGTCTGTGATTATCTCTGTTTGCAGATGAGGAAACTGAGGCTCATGACCCAAACCCAACTAGAAAGCTTGAACCCAGGACTCAGAGCTTTACACGGCAGTATTTGCAGCTCTGAGGAATGGCGGTTGGCAAGTTTTGGTTGGTTGCTCTTGTTTAATGAACCCGGCAGACTTAATGTTAAATGGAATAAGCTGGGCACAAATACCACATGACCTAACTTGTATGTGAAATCTTAAAAAGTTGAACTCATAGAGGCAGAGAGCGGAACATTGGGGCTGAGGGTGGGGGGACGAGAGATCTCGGTCAAAGGATACAAACTTTCAGGGTGGTGATAGGATTAAGTTCACGATGTCAGCTGCACAGCGTGATGAATACAGTCCCATTGTAGACTTGAAAATGACTGAGAGGGCAAATTTCAAGTGTTCTTGCCACACACAAAAAATGATAAGTATGCGAGGCAGTACATATGTTAATTAGCTCAATTTAGCCTTTTCACGATGTTTACATATTTCAAAACACCATGTTGTACACCATAAATAGATAGTGTTTTTATTTGTCAATTTAAGAAAATCAAAAGATTTCCACATAGACTTTGGCACATTTCCCCCCAATTACTCTTGGAGTGAGCCACCTGGACTGTGCCCAATGTTGAAGATAAGACCAAGAATGGGTGGTTGGTGACCTCGTGATTCTAGGACACAACTGTATCAGTGAGATTGGCACCAATGGGTTTCTCTCCATAGAGAGGGCGAGGCCGTGGGTATCGATCAGGGAGCCGCTGACTTATTCCGTGGAGCTGATGCAGGGACCTGTTAGGAGGGTCTGATGGGTGGCCTGTTCTATAGCAGTTTTTGTGCTTGCTTGGATGAGGTTCTCACATTAAAATAATTTCACATGTAGGTTGGCTTGAGGTTTAGGAGGGTCTGATGGGTGGCCTGTTCTATAGCAGTTTTTGTGCTTGCTTGGATAAGGTCCTCACATTAAAATAATTTCACATGTAGGTTGGCTTGAGATATTCCCCTGGTGGCCTGTTAACACCCTGGGCGACCTTCCCTGCATATCTGGAGCAGGTTGGGATGTTAGCCGTCTGCAGGGCCCAGAGTTGTTGCCCTCTCCCCTCGAAGTGGCAGCGTCCTCCCCACACGATGGCTTTTCTTGGTCACTTTCCTTTTCACCTCATTTTTCCATTTTTTGTTTTCTAAGAAAAATTAAGCGTGGTGCCCCCAATACTGGCCTGGTTTCTTGAGCCTGCACCCCATACTACCTTGCATCCGGCCTTCAGACTTCAGGTACATGGAGATAGAGAAATGATAGACTGGCTTAGCGGGGAGGGAAGAGATGTGTGCCTAATGGCGCTGGCGCTCTCTGGGGCTCGGTTTCCTCTTGGAAACCAGACTGTTGTTTGGTCCTGGCTCACCTTTTCCGTGCTGTGAGAGGACAGAAAGCCTGGAGTCACATCAGCATGTTGCAAATCTCCCTCCAGACAGCGGGAGATGCTGAACGCTACGCTAGTCAGAGGGTGGCCAGGGAACACTTCTTGCCATTTAAATGACACAGGTGGATAATTATATCATTGTCCTCTTTCCAGTGAATCAGGCTCCATTAGCATTCTGGAAATAATTTCTGAAGGCTTCTGTGCCACCACATGAAAGGGCGGCCGGGTGTATGTGGCAGGGTGCACGCACACACCAGCCGCCAACACTAGGACTTAGCATTTCTGCTGTCTGCCGACCTTGCATTCAGTAAGTGTCAAGAGCATGTCATGCCTCGGTCCTCTCTGTGGCCATGGAATGGGTCAACAGGTGGGCACAAGGGGCTGCTCTGTGGTGGCTCCCACCCTGCCACTTCTGGGCTGTTCCGAGGTCCTCTGATCTTCCCTTAGGACAGCTCCCACGAGTGTTTGACCGACTCAGCATGCAGCGTGAATGGGGACCCCAGATTGTCCTGACTAGGCCTTCCCTCATAAAGAGCGGGGGTGGCCAAGAAGGTCATTTATCCCGCAGGACTCACTGGACGGTGCAGCCTCGGTTTATAGTGGCTTTGGGCAAACCCCTGAAAAGAGGGCGCATCATTCCCACTCCTCTGACCCTGGAATATGGACACGTCCCCAGACAGTGGTGCTGGTCGGGGCAGAGCGTCACTGTGGGGAGGGGTGGCATGTGGAAATGCACATCTGTGTCTGCTGACAGCAGGTGTGTACTCTGAAATAAGAGGGGTACAAGGACTCCTGTCAGTTTATAAAACAGAAAGAGATGTTGTCCTTGGGTATCATTAGTTGAGTAGTTGAGAAGTCTTTAAAGCATGACCTCGGGTTTAAAGCTGAACAATGCATCTCTACCTGTCAGGCTTGAGCAAGCCTTGTGGGCTTACCCTTTCTGAGAGCCTGCACCCTGTCTCAGGGGAGGGGCAGCCCTGAGGCGGGTGCGCTCTCTAACTTCCTGTTTGTTGTCTTTAACTCACTTTGGGTCTAGGTGGCCATGCTGTAGTTGTTCTCGGGGGTTTCAGGACAGCTGGGGGCAGGATGTCAGTCGGGGGCTGAGCAGTCACGACTAGCTGATCCACTTTGCTGGTCCCATTTGAGCCCTGGCTGAAGGGGTGAGGCACCTCCTGGGATGGCACGTTCCTTCCCGTAACTTGGAAGCACTGACGCTAAAACTCTGCTGTGCAAATGCCTGATAGCTATTCTTGGATTATTGTCCCTCATTATCTGTCCACAGATGGCACCATGAATCATATCAGGAAGAATTAAAATGTTAGGTGCCAGGATGTAGTTGCTAGGGGATGGGGTGAGGGGGGGCGCACAGTCTGCTACCAGGCGCTGGCAGATTTGGGAACAGCAGCAGCCCTGCACGTTGGAGATGAGACTCCCAGCGGCAGTGAAGTGTCTACAAGGGACCAAGTCCTGTGTTAAAAAGAAGACATCAATCATATTGGGAACTGAGGATGAATTTGTCACATGAGGAAGCAATCGATACCCAGGAGTTATCCAAAAGGTCGCTGGCAGCCAGGAGAGACCTGGTGGCTTATCCCACCCAGTACGTTACTGAGATTAAGGAGACAGAGGCTGATTTGCAGTCTGTAGTGGATCAAGGGCATTTCAAAAATGAACGACACCTGTAACGCAGAAGATTCCCTGATGTTCACAGTTAAAGACTTTGAACAACTGGACTTTTCCCTCTTCGTGTGTATTTTCAGCCTCTTGTGTTTGCTTACAAGGCAGTTGTGTTTCTGAAAGGTCTTTCTGTGCTAGCTTGGAATCTTGAGCCTTTCTCTGTGTTCTGTGAATGCTCCCGTGTGGGCGGGTGGCAGGTGTAGGGGGTGACTTTCCTCAGAGCCCTGGAGAGGGGGTGTCGCTAGGCTACCGGGAAGCCTAGGAGTTGCTCATCCACCTGGTGACAGGTGGCTCATGCCTAAAAGAGACCTGGAGAGTTGGAAGTGTCAGTGTCCTGGTGGAATGCCATCCAATCCTCGTTCCTGCCAGCCCCCAGCGCGTGTTGGGAAGTGGGGTGGAGTGCAGGTCAGCGAATCGCGCCTCCTCTGGGCTTCTAGAAAAAGATGCTGCCCAGCTAGTGCCACTGGGATCCTGTCACCTACTCAAAGGGCCCAAATACCCGCAAACAGAAATCCTTCACTACCTCGCTGTTCTGTTTGCCGTGCCAATGTAAATATTCTAAATCAAAAAGTGGATTAATTTAAGAGCAGTAAGTGTTCACGAGCTGCTCTAATGATGACACCGCTCTCCCTAGTGAAGCATCCTGGCATTGCCTGAACAATTAGAAAGTTGCTTGGTTAAGACTGAGCGGCACTTTCCAAATGGAAACACGAAGAGCCGCTCTAATTAAGACACCAGCACAGCAAAGCCGGGCCAGCAGCTCTCCCGAGAAGTGTGCTCGGTGCTTACGGTGCTTTTTTCCTGGAAGGGATGCCTTTTTAGGGTGTGATTCCGCATGAAGGCTGGGAAGGTTTCAGCACCAACATCTAAACTCAGAATCATCTCTTTGAGCCCCCAGATCCCAGAGTGTGAACTCTGAGTCCTTGGTTTATATTTTTTAGTGGTTTTAAATTATTTACAAGGATCGTAAAATCCCATGTAGGAAAACCACCCCCTCCTCTTGGCCGTATCCTTTCCTCGTTCCCTGCCTCCCTTCTCCTTCCTCTGCTTGCTTCTCTTCCTCCTAAACTTTACCTGCTGGTTGCAAGGAACTTTAATCACTTTCCCAATAAAGCAAAATGTCTTTTGAGTTCTGTTATTCCTAAAGGTATTAAAAGGCAATTTTATGTTATTCAGTCGTGTTGAGTTTAATTCACAGGCCTCCCATCCACTTCAGCAGGTTGAATCTCTTGGGTGTTCGGTATGTTCCCTGAGTGGTCCGAGTTAATAATGGGGTCTGTCATTTAGGGTGAAGGAGGAGAGAAGAAAAAGTTTCTTCTGCAGTACTGGGATTAATTACAAGTTTGAAGTCTTTCTTTTCTGAAGGACATGACCTCCCTGAATGTATTTATAAACAGGCCAGGAGGTGGTGAGAGGATGGGGGGAGTGAGGGTTTTTTTTATTTCCTTTTCCTGTTCTTCGCTGGAGATGTGAGGAGGAAAATAACCTGAATCAAGAACTTGGCTTAGACCCTGCAGTTCACTTCCCAGAGGCCGTGAGGTGACCAGACCACAGAACTGAAGGAAAAAGGCACTTTCTACTGGTGATCTTTATTTTTGTGGGTGAGATAACTTTGATTTGTGTCTCAGAAATCATGTCCCAACATGCTGTGTGAGTGATTTTAAAGAATTGCTTGTTTGGTTTCTTTCAGAAGCCGACCAGATGAAATTCCACGCAGACTCTTTCTTTTCTTATGTAGTTGTATGTTACTGGGTAAGCATGGTTTTAGCTCATGCAATTTGTGAAACTTCCTTCACCTCACTGAATGGAGCAAAACATTTTCTGTGTGCGTGAGATATGCTGCCACCTGTATATAAGGACTGCCGCCCTCGCCCTTGTCATGGGGGTAGGCAGTGACGTGTGGTTCTCACACTCCGGCCCTGGGGGTGTGGCAGGTGCACTTGTTTGCCGATTAGCAGCCTCAGTGAGGTTGATCTCTTCTGTTCTTTCAGCTTCTGAAAACAGAACAATTTTCTGTTAGGAAAATTGAAATTAATTTTATTTTACTGATAGCAATGATGAGATTTAGACAAAAAGGAAGATGGAGACAAGAGCAATTTAAAACCTCCTCCGTCACACACACCCCGAATGAAGATGGTGGATGGCACCAACTGTCTGCAAGGTCACGGAGCAACTGGAACTCTCGGACACAGCCAGTGGGAACATTAGGCAGAACCCCCTCTTTGGAGAGAAGGCGGTTCCTTACAATCTTAATATTCAGCACTTTTAGTACCCAGCTAGTCCACAGCCAAAGAGTTAGCCAAGAGAAAGCAAAAACATATAGCCACGAAAGGACTCACATGAGGATGTTCAACGTAGCTTTTTTCTTTATAGCTCCCCCCCTCCCCCCCCCCCACGAGCCAACCCGATGTCAGGTAACAGGCAAGTCGGTGGTGGTGTGGGGGAGGTAAGACAGGCTGAGCCCTGCGGGGTGCCTCGCCTCAATCTAGGACAAAGGGTGCAGATGGGCTGTCCCTGGGGGATCATCAGGACCACCGAAACTGAAAGGAGCCCAGAGGTGCCTCAGACTGGGCAAAGCCGCTAAGAGCCGCTTGAACTTGTGAGATAGCTAGATTAGGGAGGCTGGCCAGCCTGCTCTGCGCATATGAAACTTGATTCCCCCTCCCTTTCTAAATACCTTATCAGCCATTGTTGACATCTCCCTACCCTAAGTTCTCAATTACCCAGCCGTTTCCTCTTTCCGCAGTCTTCCTGGAGCTTGGGATTCTTCTCATCCTATTAGAATTGTGGCCCCTTTCCATTTTGCATATACGCTTTGTGTTAGAGATCAATAAAAAGTTTCTGAGAAGTCACAGTGGCTGCTTTGTCTCCATCTGCCACACAGTGTGTGAACAGTGTCCAGCCCCCTCCAGGCTTCCCAGACTCGATGCTCTAAGCTGGTTGGTGTAAGGTCTTATTATTTCCCCCCTAATGAGCAACCCAGAGAGGCTTCTAATTTCTGTGATGCAGAACAGACGCATCTCAAAAAAAAAATAATAATAATGTTGAGCAAAAAAAATGAGACACACAAGAGTATGTGACAGGACTTCGTTGCATATGATGTTGGACAAACAGACGTGATTCATCTGTGGTAGGAGAAGGTCGGTCATTTCTCACCCCTGGTCCTGGGTGCATTGGTGGAAATGTGGTTATGTCCGCTTATCAACACTCATCCAGTTGGACCCTTAAGGCTTGAGTCTTTCACTCTGTATATTTACCCAGAGAATAAAGGGAAAGAGGCGTTTGGAGACCTGTGAGTGGTGGAGGACGTCTGGCGGTGAGTGCTGATGTCTGGTTGTGACGTTATTTGGCAGATTCCCTTGTTCTGAAGATGCCCAGCTGCTCAGAGAGGGCAGCCTCCCGATGGGCTGGCAAGACAATCAGATTACGTGCTCACACATGCACACGCACACAACACACCCAGCACCATGTAAACAGTCACGTAACCCAGTCGAGAAGTATGTTGATTTCTGTTGCTCTAGGCTTCCAATTTTGGGGGTGTGTGTGAAATATTTTTATAACCAGATCTGGAAAGTGGAAGAGGAAGCCATTTCTGCTCCCATGTTTCTCTCTGTGACAGTCCCTTCTGCAGTCTCCCTTTCCTGCCCCTGCCCCTGAGGTCAGACGGGCGAGGGGAGAGTCTCCGCTGTTATTTGAGTCCCAGGATTCCAATCTGGGTGTTTGTTGAGGGCCACACATGTCCATGAGGCAGGCAAGGAGGTTCCCCACACTCTCGCACCAAGCAAGTTGTTATGAGATTAATTGTGTCCCCCTGAATTCATATATTGAGGCTTTAACCCCCAGCACCTCAGAGAGATAATTAAGTTAAAATGAGGCCATTAAGGGTGAGCGCTCATCAGATATGCTGAGTGTCCTTGTCAGAAGAGGCGTTTAGGACACACACTCGCGCAGAGGGATGACCATGTGAGGACATAGGGACAAGGTGGCCGTCTGCGGGCCACAGAGAGGCTTCAGAAGGAACCAACCCTGAGACACCTGCATCTTGAACTTCCAGCCTCCAGGGCTGAAGATGACGCATTTCTGCTGTTCAAGGTGCCCAGCCTGTGGGACTCTGTGGTGGCGGCCTCGGCAAACTAACACAGAAGCGGGCAGTGGTCTCGGCTGTCATTTCTTCCTTTGGTCTGTCCTGCAGAAAATGGTATTCAGCGTTTGCTTCTGAATCAAATCTCATTATTAATCTCCCTCTTACCTTTATTGAGCAGGGAGACTGTGCTTAAACCAAGGTGCTGGAGAATTTTCTGCAGTTAGCGCCATGTATGTAACACCTGCCTTACCCTAGGCTTTGGCATCCAAGGAACAAGGTCCACTTTTATGGAATGTAGAAATCTAACTTACTCGACTTCTTGAAGCCTGTTTTCTAATCTGCAAAACAAAAATCAGAGCAGCTCGACTTCCTCGGCATACTGGGAAGATTGAATCTTAGGCTGCACTCAGACGCTTGCCCACGTGTGCGTGTTGAATAAACCTGAGCGATGATCATTAGAGCCTGTTAGAAGACTCTCTTCACTACTCCAGCATGGTAAAAATGTGTCTAGAGGCTCGGCACCTGTGGCTCAACGGGCTAAGGCGCCAGCCACATACACCTGAGCTGGCGGGTTCGAATCCAGCCTGGGCCCACCTAACAACAATGACAGCTGCAACCAAAAATGGCCGGGCGTTGTGGCGGGCACCTGTGGTCCCAGCTACTTGGGAGGCAGAGGCAGGAGACTCGCTTGCGCCCAGGAATTGGAGGTTGCTGTGAGCTGTGATGCCACAGCACTCTATCCAGGGTGACAGCTTAAAGCTCTGTCTCAAAAAAAAAAAAAAAAAACCTGTCTAGAACATCTGTAGTCCCCAGAAATCTCAGCTTCACACAATAGAGTGGTCACCCTCTCTCTGCCCTGTGAATCAGGAGGACCTTGAGGCCAAGTAGACAGATTGTTAACTGCCCTGTATCTGTGGGTCCGTGGCTTTCCAGGCTCAGGCTGCCATCAAGACTGCTGTTTTAAAAACCGTTTCTCTGGAAATATGGACAAACTGTTGGCTTTCTATTAAGATTCCGGGAGCAAATGGTGTCCTTCAAAGCCATTGCTATTTCAAAGGAGAAATTTACATTTTATTAGCAAATCCATCTGGGAAAGGGAGGATGATTTTGGTCCACATGAAATAAATACTTCTCATTCTTTTATGTGTTTGTTAAACTTTCATGCAGATGTTTTTTGAGGTGTTTTATTCCCTTGACTGCCATAAATATTTCACAGGACAGAGAATTGGATAATACCTCCCTGAAGGTCCCTTCTACCTAAGGGAGGAGGCCCCATCCACCACAAGGCTAGTGGGTTTTTTCAACCTGGTCGACACTTTCACGTCTTGGCAGGAAGCCAAGCCACTAAAACCGGAGGTACATCAGTTAGACCGTAGTTTGACTTTGCCTATTGATTGGGTCAGAAACTTGTAAACGTTGAAGGTGGTTTTTGTCGTCAAATGTGATCTCCCAGCTCCAACTGCTAGTTCCACACCCCCCAACCTCTGCTGAGTAATTAGGGAATGACCTTGGCGCTGAGCACCAGCATCCCTGGAGGTAGCTTGCCTGTATCGGTGCCCCATCTCTGAACCAGACAGCCCTGCCATCCTGGTGCACCGGACTCTGGAGCCCCCGGCAAGTCCCATATGGCCGTGTGACCTTTGGGACTAACATGTGATCCAGCTCCAGAAGGGCAAGGTTGATGCAACACCTGTAAATCCTGAAGTCATCACCAGGTGAGGTCGGGAACAGCAGGGTGGAGAGCGCAGGGTCACTTTTCCTCTCGTCTAGATCTGGGCATGTGCTTCCACCTGTAGATTTTGCTGGAGGTGGTGGTGCTTGCTGAGTTCCAGTGTTTCCCTGGAGCGCTAACCTGAGGTCACTGTGTCAGGAAGCAAGTCTGGTCTCTTGGGGATGGGAGAATGCCTGGGAGAAAACTTTGAGCCCCTGCCAGCAGCCAGACCCTTGCGGAGGCCATTGTGCCCCGTGATCCTCCACTTAAACACAGTCTTCTATTTGCGCCGAGAGCAGTGGTCTTCAGAATCATATGCCGCTTAGTTTTGGGGGCTGGTGTTTGAATTGCTGTACCAGCAGACTAAGTTCACTTTTATTCCTAACTTATCAAATTTCATTTTGAATCCGTATTATTGTATCTGATGTGTTATGATAAAACTTTTATTAAAACTGAGATCCAATCCTTCAACTATCAGAGATAATTAGGTAGATTATTACCTTTCTTTTCTGCTAACGTGAATTATATTGATCTGTTTTCCTGTTCCTGAAACAAGTTCACCTGGGCAACGATGTTATCTCCTTTAGGTGTCATCTGTGCATTCAATCTGCGGATGTCAAATGATGCTGTTTTACACCATTACCCAGTATTAATTATTTTAATTCTCGTGATCGTCATAGGAGAGTCACATTTGTGTTGTTATTCTCAGTTACAGGGTGCGAGGAGGTTGTCTGTGGTCTCTGTGCTAGAAAGGTCCAGCTCCCCAGCCCCCGACATGGTGCTGCCAGGGGGAGGCTGACCAGCTCCAGCTTGGGGGATGACCTTCAGTCCTTAGCCATGGGAGGGGTGCAGGGGCCCTGGGTCTGCCTGGCTTTCTGTGGGACTGGGGGGCCAACCAAGTAGAGGCCTTGCCTAGGAAAGTCTTCCCTTGAACACAAAGGGCCCCCTTTCCCCTGGGGTCCCACTGGGTCACCCAGCAGGAACTGACATAGGACAGACTCCCAGGCCTTGGTGCTTTCTCTGGCTTGGGGCCCAGTCATTGGAGCCCCTGAGTTGCCAATTCATGGGAGTCGCCTCTGGCACCCAAGGGGTCTCTTTGTAGTCAGCCCACTCAGGGTTGGGTAAGGTCCGGGAGCAACCCAGGCCCCTTGGGTAATGCATGTCGATTTGCAGAGGGTCCTGTTCCACAGGGTCCTGGCAACCCCCAAGGGGGCTTTTCTCTTTGGGACCTGCAAAGGTGTCCCTGCCTTTCTAGACTCCAGGCTTTAGCCGCATTTTCCTTGGGATTTGTCTGGTGGGGACCACCAACACCCCACGCTAAGCGGGGGGCACTATCTGTGGGTACCTGATTTAATCCCAGTGTCAGTGCAAGTGACAGGTGGAATGGGGTGGGTGCTATCTCAGTTTGCTTGGGCCGCTGTAATAAAACACCTTACCTGGGGCGTCTTATAAACAGCAGACACTGGGTGGCGCCTGTGGCTCAGTGGGTAGGACGTCAGCCCCATATACTGAGGGGGGTGGGTTCAGGCCCAGCCCCAGCCAAACTGCAACAAAAAAATAGCTGGGCATCATGGCGGGTGCCTGCAGTCCCAGCTGCTTGGGAGGCTGAGGCAAGAGAATCACTTGGGCCCAGGAGCTGGAGGTTGCTGTGAGCTGTGTGATGCCACGGCACTCTACCCAAGGGGATAGAGTAAAACTCTGTCTCAAAAAAAACAAAAACAAAAACACAGCACACTTACCTGCCACAGTTCTGGAGACTGGGACCAGCAGATCCCAGGTCTTCTCACAAAAGGGCAGGGATCTCTCTAGAGCCCCTTTTATAAGGACACAGATGCCATCCGTGAGGGTCCGTCACACTGTGGGGCAAGTTTCAACATGAGATTTTTTTTGTTTATTATGAAATCATAGCTGTGTACATTAATGCAATCCTGGGGTACCATGTGCTCGTTTTATATGCCATTGGAAATATTTTCATCAAACTCATTAATATAGCCTTCACCACATTTTCTTAGTTATTGTGTTAAGACATTTATATTCTACACTTAATAAATTTAACATGTACCCTTGTAAAATGCACTGAAGGTGTGGTCCCACCAATTACCCTCCCTCCTTCCATCCTCCCCCACCTTCCCCTTCTTGTTAGGCTATAATTGGGTTATAGCTTTTGTATGAAAGGTATAAATTGGTATCATAGTAGGGCTGAGTACATTGGATACTTTTTTTTCCATTCTTGAGATACTTTGCTAAGAAGAACCCTGGGGACCTGCTTGGTGTGGTAGAGCTAAGTGGCTCTGTCTTGTTTTCAGCTGGTCTCTGTCCAATCCTAGTGAATCAGTAACTCTGAGTTGAAGTCTCAGCTGTAGAGAAATACCAGCAACTAAGTCACCCCGTCCTCCACGGGCAACAACTGGAAAAGTAAAATCAACCCTTCCCACAACCATTCACCCAGGGTACCTCTTTGGATAGTCCTTGGGTGATTGGCCCAGGTCAAGAGTTCCAAATCAATTGTCCTAGTGAGCACCCAGTCTCAAGTAGGAGAGTTCAAAAGGTCTCTGGCAACTAGGTAGAAGGAGTGTGCTGGTGAGTGTGCTTGAGTATGACTCACTCCAGTGCTCCGTAGAGTCAGAAGGACCCACCCAGCAAATGAATTAGTCTGGGATGGTTGATGCCTCCTTCCCCACCGTACACCTCTGTCACACCCAGTCACTGGTAACCCCTCAGGGCTATGACCCAGTTCCCTCTAATGAGCAGATGCTCTAGGGGTTTGCGCCTTCCTGAATCATAGGGAGATCTATGTCTCCTCAGCCAGACCACCGCACTCTGCCACCAGCCGGCAGGAGGAGCTGAAGCCTGACAACCTCTGGTGCTTAATGAAAGCTGGGGCAGTTCACTCAGTTCCAACTCTGTCCCAGATTGATGTTGCTGCCACTTATAATCTCGAAGAATTTGTCTCTGCTACACTTTGTGTTGGGGCGGGCACAGTTATAGCTCATACTCAGCTCTCAGTTCCTGCCTCTCCCTGGACTGGTGCTGTTGCCCTACCTACTTTTGTCTCAGCTATGTTCCCCTGGGGGCTGGGTGCTTCTTAGCAGCACTTCTGACTCAGCTTCGCCCTGGGAGTATGCCATCTCTGCGTGTGTGTATTCTAGTCTGCTCCCCAACTGTGCCCCGCCCAGGCAGGTACGGCCTCAGGCATATCCTTTGTTCACTGGGCCTGTGTTTCTGTCCCAGATCTGTTCCACCAGTGGCTGCCACTGGAGTAGAGGTCTGTCTTTCTCTGATTGCCAAGAGAGGTAGGGAGTGTCCTTCCAAAATATCCCCAGGGGTGTGAGCCCTATTATTCTCGCCACTGCCACTGTTGCTCTGTGCCACTGGGCACTGCTTCTCCCTCTCCCATATGGCTCCCTTGGTCCACAATCCTTTCTTTACACTTGTGCCACAGAATCAGCACAGACCAGCAGCAGCCCATGCTTTGTCCACACCTCTCGAGATGCCCAAGAATCTGGACTCCATGGGGGACAGGCTTGCAGACCTCAGGATGAGAGTGGAGGGGAGTGCTGGGAGTTCAGAATTGCAGGTAGAGAATATGTACAGTTTTATGCCTGGTGGGAGAGTGACATGGCATACTAGTGAATCCTCTCTGGGGAAGGAGTTCTGGTTTTTAGAGGGTCTCTCCTGTGGGATAAAATAGGAGGATAACAGAACTCTGCTCACTTGTTTGTATAAAGTATACTGCCAGCCGTTCTCAGGGGGGAGGGGACTCCTGTCCACTTGGTGATGGATTTTGTACCTATTGTTTGTGTCCTTGGGGTTGCAGCTCGCCTCAACAGGGGTGATGTGCACTCTTCAACCTTCTCTTTTGGCTCAGCTCCAAACCATCGGCTTACTTGCTAAACTTCTGTCCTTTAACTATCCTTCTGGACGGGAGCCTCTGTGGAAAGCTGCAGTCCACCATCTTGCCTCCACCCCTCAATATGTGAATTTTGGAGAAACACACATGACACAGGACCCAGAATGAAGCTGATCTGGGCAGACTGAGAAGCACTTGGGGCAGGCCAGGCTCGGGGCGGGTTGGGGGGCATGGTGCATCCAGAATGGTGGGGTCAGTGGATAGACAGGTGGATGGTTGGGTGGGTGACCTTACCCCATGAAGTATCATCCAGAGCCCTCCAGGAAGCCATCTTGAGGGGGTCGCCTAATGGGTACAAGAGCCATAGAATCTGCAGAGAGCTTTAGTGAGACCCATCAGATGGTCCCCTGTCCTTCTCCCCTGCCCGTCTGCCAGGTACTTATCCCTCCTCAGACCTTCATCAGGCCCCAAGTCTCTGTGGAGGTTCCCTGGGCCCTGGCCTGGCTCACGCCTCTTCTTCCCTCTGTGCCAGTCCACTCTGGCTGTCCCTCAGGCTTGCCACATTCATCTTTGCATTCCTTGGAGGCTGGGATGCAGCTTATTATGCCCCACACTCCCTGTGGGACCCACAGACAGCTCCTCCTGCTATTCCCATACCGTAACCCCTTCTGTACCCATATAGCACTTCCTGCTGTACCCACACAGCTCCCAACTCCCAGGCATCTCCAGGCAGCTTATTCCCCCCAACCCACCCCCTGTGCATCCAACACAGGCCTTTGGCACAAGACTGAGATAACTATCCGACTCCCAGAGTTGTGTGTTGATCCTTTTTGCTGCTTGTTCCTTAAGGAGTTTGTTCCTGGGCTTGGGAGGTACACCCCACCTCATCACTAAGCAAGGACAGATGCCCCCCATCCCAAGACCCCAGTCTCCTTGATGGGTGGGGGCAGGTGCTGGATGGACAGGAGGAGCTGTCTGGTTCAATGCAAGTGAGGGGTGAAGGGCACACCAGACGGGAGAGCTGGGCTGGGGCCTTGGGATACACTTCTGGAACGGGCCTTCACTTGCTCTGTGTTGGAAGACTTGGTGCTTGGCCAGGCACTGGCTTGGGGAGGCCGTGCCCACGGCATTGCTGTGTCTTCACCATTGTCAGTATTGCTGTTACTGATATGGACACCTGGAACCAAAGAAGAAAGATAAACCAGCAGCCAGCGCCGGGTGGACCACACTGAAATACCACATCAAACCAGTCCCTTCTCCCTCCAGGAGACATTTATCAGGAACCTGCAGGGATAGGGCAGAGGACAGGCATGTGCATGTACATTTGCCATTTGCCATTGTCCAACATTTACATTGTCCTCACTTGCATGATCAGCTGAGATGCTGTGACCAGAACGGGACAAGTGGCCTTGCTGCTGTGTGGGTGACTAGGTTTGAGTTCCCACAGCTAAGCCTGGAATCACTGCCGGGTGGTCCACTTTCAGGCTATTTTTGGAGCTGTCCTGGGTGTGTCCTTGTTTGTGTCTGATCATACATTTATGCTGGGAGGGAGCTCAGGTGATCTGCACAGCTAGAAGTCCACGGTTTGCACATTTTTCCAACAACATCCCTGTAGTGAACTTTTCTAAGGCTGACTGTGTGTCTGCATGGCTCTGAACATCTACATCTAGCCAACTTCACAGATGAGAAAACGGAGGCCCATGGATTGAATATAATCCCCATGTCTCCTGGTATTAAGTCTAGAATTGTCACCAGGCAGCCTTGGCCAGAGGCTGTGCCCCCTCCTCTGTAGCAGCATCCCTCTGGCTGGCTGCCACGTTCACCTTGGGCGTTCAGCTGGGGATGACCTGTAGTAACAGGAGAAAGATGTCCTCCCCTTGTGGCCCAGAGGCCTGGCTATAATGGAGGCAGCACAGCCACTGGGGCTCAGAGAATGGCGTGTCTGGCCCAGCCTGTGCAGGCCATGGCATGGGTCAGAGTCCACATCCCTATGGTCAAGAGCCGAGTGCAAGAAGGGCCACAGGGAAGAGGGCACCTCAGGTCCCTGCCTGTCTGATTGAATGTGGCCTGGAGGCCTGCTTACCCCTGAATCTCCTTTCCTTACCTTCATGCCCGGCAGAAGCAGCTCCTCCAGAGACTGCCCCACTCCTCTGTTGCTCCCTGTCTAGCTGTTAGAACCAAGGCGGCAGTGCTAATAATCTCCAAGTTGCCTTCAGGGTCATTTTTCCCTCTTGAAGATTATCTCACACTCACAGCTGGAGAGCTCCATCCCTTCTGTCAAATCCCAGAGTCTGACAGTCCTTCACTCTGTCACATCTGTGTCCCTGTGAGTGCAAACTGGCTGCTCGTATGATCCTGGATGTTTTATCAAGCGATGTTCCCACTACACCCTTGGTGTTCATTTCTGGCGGTCTGGATAGGCCTCCTCACTTTCTGCCATATGGTTAGGCTGAGAAATTTCCAAATCTTTGAGTTCTGGTTCCTTTTTGCTTAACAATTCCTTCTTCAAGCCCTCTCTTTCCTTTTGCATTTTGCTAGAAGCAGTCAGGAAGAGCCAGCTGCTCCTTCAACTCTTTGCTTAGAAATCTCCTTGACTCAATATCCTGTTTTTTTACTTACAAGGTCTATACCTTCCCTAAAGCCCTAGAACACCATTCAGCCAAGTTCTTTGCCATTTTATTATTATTATTTTTTAAGAGACAGAGACTTATTTTATCACCCTCGGTAGAGTGCTATTACATCACAGCTCACAGCAACCTCTAACTCCTGGGCTTAGGCAATTCTCTTGCCTCAGCCTCCCGAGTAACTGGGACTATAGGCGCTCACCACAACACCTGGCTATTTTTTTGTTGCAGTTTGGTCGGGGCTGGGTTCGAACCTGCCAACCTTGGTATATGGGGCCGGCACCCTACTCATTGAGCCACAGGTGCCGCCCATTCTTTGCCACTTTATAACAAGGATCACTTTTCCTCTAGTTCCAATAAAGTGGTTCTCATTTCCATTGAGTGCAAGATTTCCAGCTTACACCTCCACACTCTACCAGCCTCTGTTCGTTATCCAGTTCCAAGGCCATTTCCACAGTGGCCCCCCAGTCCTGCTACTAAAATATACATTAGCCATCAAGTTGGTGCAAGGAATTGTGGAGCTGGCAAGTCTGAAACCTGCAGGGCAGTCTGGGCACTCAGTCTTGAGGAGGAATTTCTTCTTGCTCATAAGGCTTGCTACTGATCATCTAATCTGACATGATTGCTCGACATCAACTCGCGGGAGATACGTGTGCATTTCCCCAGGCTGGCGTCAGAGGGCCTAGCTCCGTTTTTGGTGCCTACATGTTGGCTCTGAGCCCACACTCTCCCTCTCTGGTGCCCAGTGAGCCTTGCCCAGGATATAGGCCATAGTTCTGACCTCCCTTGGGGGTTTCCAGGGGCACTTGGCTTCCCTTGCTTGGCCGTTTGTGCATTTTAGCGATTGTGAGGCCTTAGGTAACAGGTCTAGGGCCCGAGTTAGAATAATTTTCTGTAGGTATTGGTTTTGCTGCCACCCACCTGGCTGTGCATACACCTGTGGGAGGAATTTTTTCCACTGAACTGAAATTTGATGAAGAGTTTTAAATGCTTGTTTTGAGGTTTCCTCCTCTCTCCAGTTATAGGGGCTGCCTTGTATCTAATCAGAAAAAATGGGGCTCCTGGGTGGCATGAGGCTCAACTGGTGGAGGCCTGTGGAAATACAGGACCTAGTGGGTGGGACGGGGGAGCAGGGGTGAGTTTCCAACCTCTGGGCTTGTTGAATTCTTCACTCACTGCTGTACGGGTAATTTGAGCACTCCCCCCTGTGGTTTCTGGGTAGAGGTTCTAGCAATAAATTTATCATCATAAAATGATGAGGGGCTTTGCGATACGCAGGTATAGTATATGGCAGAGTGAGAAGAAGTGCAGCTGCCACCTGAAGGCTGTGATTGGGTTCCTTCTGGCATTTGGCCTTCAGTGTAAAAATAGATTGTTCTGCAGGAGACACTTAATTGAATCCGATTTCCTCTTTGCAGGTGGCGATCATCGCAGGCAACTTTGAACTGGCAGAGTACATTAAGAACCACAAGGAAACAGACATTGGTAAGTGGACTCTTTGATGAGCTGTAGAAGAACTCGGTTTGGCTAAGGAGACACTCACCAGCTTTTCAAATTCTCCTGAGATTGATTCAGGAGAACCTGCTTTGTAACAACCTACCAGGGAATGGTTTCCACATCTGGTCTTATGTCTCTTTAGCCATCGTAGGGATGGGGCTAAGGAAGACCTGGGGGATCAGGCCAAGGTGCACCTGCTTCTCTAGCTGATGTTCTCATCTCTTCCGACAGGCCCCATCTCGGGTTTCTTTCCATGCTAAGATGGTTGACTGTTGGTGAAGTGGGAAGAGGAACAGGAGATTTCCCCCAGGAATTCCAGTGGGCTCTGGGATTGTTCATCTTTTATGTATCTGACTTTCCCACATTTTGATAAAAATTGTCTCGTGCCATTATACTTTTGTCCAAACTCTAGAACGTACCAGCCTCCTGTGCACGATGGACTTTGGGTGGTGACGTAGGGTTGTCGGTTGTAACAGCTGCACCTTTGGGGTGGGGTTGTCAGTACAAGGAGGCTGTACAGGTGTGGCGGGGGGTGTACAGGCAAACCCTGTTTCTTCTGCTCAGTTTTCTCTGCGCTGACAAGTGCTCTAAAAACAATGTCTTTTTTTACATAATCTACGAAGGAAAAAAATTAGGCAGGATAACTTGCTAAGTGTTAGGTGACAGACAGAGGGCATGGCTCTTTGATTGGAGAATCAGATTTATTTGCAGCTGATTTTAGATGTGTTTCTTGGAAGATTCCACAACTCACAAACTGCCATCTAGGCAAAGAGCGGGCGACTCAGCAGGGAAGGGGAGAGAGCCCGTGGCATGTTCTCCCTTCCCTTCTGGCCGCCTCCACTTCCTTTTCCCACGATTGTGCTGACGACCACTCCCCTTTTTAGTACCTCTTGTGCCAACCAGGAGGGCAGTTTCTGGGGCTCGTCCTCCCTTCCATCGCCCTGCCATCAGCTGGGCACAGTCTTGCACCTTGGATGAGCCCCCTGGCCTGTGTCCTCCAGCCCCGGGCTTCCACAGGACCTGCAGTGGGGAGCAGCCCCGTTGGACCAGCAGCGGTGAGCTTGCGAACATGGAGCCTTCCCATCTCCGGGGGGGCGGGGGCGGGGGGGGCTCCTAGTGCCTTGAGAAGTAGCTGCTTCTTACTGCCTGTGCCACCCACCCTGTTTGTGGTGTCAGGGGCAAGCAAAACCTCGTGTTTGCCTGTCAAGTCTCCATCGTGTCGAATGTGTGCCTTGCATCGAGTATGGCTGGCACCCACCCTGCCTTGGAGAATTGCAGAAGGTTACGGAGCCAGACGCTTTGCTTGCACGATCACGTGCCCCATGCTGAGCATCGGGGCCTCTGGGAGGCTAGGCACGATGCTGACACGCAGCGCCTCCTGTGAGCTGGGGCAAATCGCTTAATTGCTCTGAGATCCAGGGTGGCACCACAGCTGCATTAGCACCTGTGTTAGCGCATTATAGAGACCGATGAGTTGACCACAGCAAAGTGATTTAGAGAATGAACTGAGCTCTGGGAAGGCCAGAGGCTCTCTTCCTACCTCTTCCCTAACAGCCGAGAGCAGTGAGGTAGGGTAGGTTTGGTGTGAGGTCTAAAACTATTGGCTGCTGTGTAGGGAATGGGGCTCTAATCTTTACGCTGGGGTACATGGTAAAGACAGGAGGGGAGTGAGCCCCAGGGCAGGTGTCCCTGGACCTGGACGCAGAGCCCCTCGAGCCCCAGGAGTTTTCTGACATGGTACAAGCTCTGGGCTACCTTCGTTATCCTTTGAAGTGCTCTCCGTGATTGGCAAAGTGGGAGGCCTGGGGCGTCTTCCGTATCCTACTGTCTGGATGGAGCTGAGAGAAATCTGGGGCTGCGGCCCCAACCCCTAAGCTGTGCCCTTCAGCGTCACAGCCCCACCCACCTTCAAGGAATATGCGGCGTTAGAGGTAAGAGTTCACCTCTGAGCTGCGCTGGGCCTGGCCTGTTGAACTAGCTAGTTCGGCTGAGTCCGAGGGAGAGCAAGGAACCGGGGAGTGGAAAGCGAGGCAGCGGGGACTCTGATGCAGCAGGATAGAAGCAGAGTTCTTTTAAAGAGAAAGAGTGAAGGGAAGCAGAGATAAGCACAGGCTTTCCCAGAGAGTGGAAAGGGTCCCCTGGTGAGGGAGAGGAGATGCCATAAAGGCAGTGCAGCCATGTAAGTACTTTCCTCCAATCCCGCTTCCATTCGTCTGGAAGAATTCCCACTGCTTCCCGTAGGCCCTTAGGCGTGCTGTCCTGGTTTCCCTGGCTGTGGGTCACCTTAGTGGTCACGTAAATCCAATTTTATTTACTCTGTATCTGTAATTTTAACTGCTGTTTTGCTAGTGATGATATGGTGACAGCTGTTAGTCTCCTGAGGTTTAAGGCATGTGACGGGGTTGCTTATCTTCGTTTTACGGGGGATCATTCCCAGGCTAGAGGACAGGTGTCACAGGCTGGAAGTTACATTTCTCTAGAAGCCCAGGAACAGCGTATACTTGATTAACTAGGTTGTGCCTGGGCAAAATTCCTCATTTTGCGTCAGACCCCTTTCCAACTTTTCTTTTTATTGTTGGGGATTCATTGAGGGTACAAAGAACCAGGTTACGTTGATTGCATTTGTTAGATAAAGACCCTCTTGTAATCGTGTCCTGCCCCCACAAGGGGTGCCACACACCGTGCCCCTCCATTCTCCGCCTCTTCTCTCCTGTTCCCCCACCGCCCACCGTGTACTAGGTCATTAATTGTCCTCATATCAGCATTGAGTACACAGGCTTCCTGCTTCTCCATTTGTGCGCTGCTTTACTAAGAATAATGTGTTCCCCTTCCATCCAGATTAATATAAAGGATGTAAGTTTCATCTTTTTTAAAGGCTCAGTATTCCACGGTATACATACACCACAGCTTCTTTATCCATTCCTGGGTTGGGGGGCATTTAGGCTGTTTGTTAGAGCTGCGGTGAACAGTCTAGTGCAAGTTCCTTATGTCCAGAGTCCACAATTCTCGCCCACCCCCTTGTAGACCCTTAACCTCCTTCCACCCCAGTCACATGGACCAAGCACTAAACTTTTCAACCCCAAAACAGGATACCTTGCTTTCCCCCAAAGCACTGGGTTGATTTAAAAACCCAGCCCAGGGAAGATTCATTGTCTTTTCACTTTTGAGATTATCTTCCTTATCTGTGATACAAACATCTCTTTACAAACAAATTTTTTTTGTTGTTATAGCAATAAAAGTAATAACCACTTTTTGGGTAAGTACATTTTAATTACCACCCACCTATTCCGATCCGTTACTTATTTAAGTTATGAACAGCAATCCCTATTAACACAAGGGGCCCCACAACAGGCTGCTGTGACTGTCGGCTTTCGTGGTGCTGGGTTTCAGGTCACTGGTTTCTGAGCCCTTGTGAATCACTCAGGGTTTGTGGGGGAGATGTGGGGCTGGCTTTTCCAAATAGCGGAGCGCGGGTGCAGCAAAGTCCACCTCTATTTGTTACTGCTTTTTAGGGCTTTCCCAGGGTCCCAAAGGGAAAGGATAGTTTAGAAAACCTGCACTTCCCCACAGGGTTTCTTATGCATCTCCAAAGAAGGAAAATAAAATAACTCTTCTTTTATCTAAGTCGTGGAAGGATTTGTGATCGTGAACTAGCAAATTGGTGTCAGTGTGGACTGGCCTTCTAAATCTACTTTGTGAAAACATTCCCAGAAAGGAGGGAAGAGAGAGGGATTGAGGGCAAGAAGGCTGCGGTCCTCTGTGACCTGGACAGCTCCCGGTGTGTGGACTGATGGAAGGATGGAGAAGGATTGTAAAATCTTGACTCAAACTAGGTTTGAACCCAGTTGGCTCGTCCCAGCCTGTGGTCACCCCCGCTTTGCCTCTCCTGCCTTTCTGGGTGGGGCCAGTGTTGAGTGTGTGGGGTGGATGGTCTGATACCATCTTCTCCCCTAGCTTGTGTGTTTGCTTACGTGGGTCTTGATAACTCCTGCGTGTAAGCATTTGCCTGTTGTTTAAGAAAGCTGTCCCATGCCTGGGTAAGTGAATAACCACAGTGCTACATCTAGTGCTTACTAAGTGGTGTGAGCACAGAACCTTATGTCCAGCATCACGT
The DNA here is from genome assembly GCA_963573935.1 of Arctocebus calabarensis. Lineage (NCBI taxonomy): Eukaryota > Metazoa > Chordata > Mammalia > Primates > Lorisidae > Arctocebus > Arctocebus calabarensis. The sequence continues at coordinate 40,374 of CAUYON010001195.1, forward strand.
TCATTCAGTTCTCCATGTCTAGATGCAGCTGTTGCCTGCGCCTGACAGAGGAGGAATCTGAGGCATTTGGAGCACTGGGGTTTGAGGGCAAATGGTGCATTTGAAAGTGATGCTGGGAAGTGTCCCGTCCTGCGGGACGCGGTTACTCGTGGGGGCGAGGGGGACCGAGCCTGAAAGAGAATGGGCGAGAAAGAGAGAACGAGACCAAGCAGGTTTCTTGTCAAGGTCTCTTTAATGGCGGCGAAAAGCCGGTTTTTAAAGCTTACAAGTGAGTAGGGGGAGGAAGGGGCGGGGTATAAGGGAGCGTGTCGTTTGCTGATAGGCAGGTTTGAAGCTCCGGCTGTTAGCTGGTTGCGCGGGCGCGGGAACGGGCGCCATTTTGAGCTTCAGCCTGGAACTAACTTTTGTGCCGGTAGGAAAGCTAGGCCAACGGGAAGTTGCGGTTTGGGCTGTAACAGGATGTGTGCAAGGGGGGGGGGGTGGTCAATCCGCAAAATTATTTCTCTGTATTGGGAGGAGGTGGGTAGATGTCCCCAGGCTGTGTTTTGACATTTAAGCCTGGCTTGGGCGCCCTTTTTGGTCCCTTACAGGGAAGCATCAGAAGGAAGCAGGCAGGGGATGAGTAGGCCTCCAGGGTAGGCAGGTGTAAGTATTTTAAGGAGCAGTTGATTGCTCGGGCCTCTGAGGCTCAGCCCCTCTGGGGTCCTCTGGGAAGCTGCGGGAGCCTTGGCACTGTGACGCAGTTCATGTGTTTACCTTCCAGTTCCCGTCCCCGGTTAGTTCAAACCCGTGCTATGCTGCTAGACGGGCAGGATCCCCGCCACAGGCAGCAGGGTTTCTCCTTTCTGCTTCCCCATCCAGGCCCCATCCCTCTGTGGTCACCAGGGGTAAGCGTTTCTCTGCTCTGGGCCAGCTCCCTAGATGTGCTAGACGGGATGGGGCAGAACTCGAGGACGTCCCTGCCACGGCATTGAACAAGTCTGGGGCCTGCAGAGGGATTGTCTGAGAATCAGCAACTAAAGGATTAGGCACTGGCCCCGCAGGTCCAGGCAGCAACTTGGTGACCTCGGGCCAGGGGTGCCTGAGCGCCCGTCCCCGTTTGAGAGAGGAGTCATGACATGTCCCACCGGCAGAATCCATTCTTTTCTTGGCAACTGGACCCCCTTCAACTTCCACATTCGTTACTAACTTTTCTGTAAGAAGTGTCTTCGTCTTGACACTTGTCACCCACTGTGAACTATCAGGGAGCCCCTGGGAGAATATTCCCAGAATATTCTCTGCAAGGTCAGCACCAAGGTCTGCCAGGCTCACCCCGGAGGCCTCATGCACTGCCCTGGGTGGGAGGACAGAGAGAGGCGGGGAGGAGGATGGGCCTTCACTCCATGGGGCTCTGGGAGGGAGGAATTCTGGTCTTGGAGATTGTCAGCCCAGAAGTCCAGCAGAGCTGCCCTGGTGACTTCTACCCTGAGGAAAGCAATCTGCCTGTACTACAGGGGATGGGGGCAAGAGACCTCCTTTCTCCCTTCCAGGCGCAGAAGACCATGCTGTACTTGAGCTTCCTTAGGTACCTGAAACACCAGGCACCAGAGATGCCTGGACTCTGGCCAGCTCCTCTACCACCTGGTCACCTCCTGGGACAGGTCTCCATGAGCACCTTCTCCCCTGCAGACTTGTGCTGTATTAGAGATTCAGAGAGAGGAATGACCATCGAGGACAGTGTCCCCTGCCGTCTGGGTTTGGGGCCCGCACCAAGCCCAGAATGAGCTGGAAGTGGTGTTGGAAGGACTACGTCCCTCTGGTGTGGAGTGAGCCGCCGTCAGTTGCTGTTAGTAAGAGCACGGCACCTGCCTGTTCAGAAACACAGACTCTTTCTTGCACTTCGCCTTTTTGCCCATTGCAACCCCCTTCCCTTTATTTCCCCTAAATCTGGTTACTTCTCCATCTCCCACCCCCAGTGAGTCTGTTGTATTGCCAACGATTGATCCCGAAGCAGCTCCTGAGAGGCTGTTCGTAACTCTGTTCTTGTGTCCCCTGTGTCAAGCCTCCCAGCAACCGGCAGTGCCGGTTAGGCCTGGGGTGCCTCTGAGTCCCCGGGAAGCTGATGAGGAGTGCAGATGCTCAGCGCCACCCCCAGAGTCTGACCTGGTAGGTCTAGGGGGGCCTCTGGACTCGCCGTTCTGCATCTCTTCAGTGGGTCTGATGCTGGACCTCCAAGCCCCGACTCCGCCTTTGCCTCCCTGGACCTGCAGCCTTCTCCTGCCCACCCGCACCTCCTGTGGGCCTGCCCAGAATGTAAGGATGGACTGCGTGACCATTTCCTGGGGCTATGTCACAAATGACCTCCACCTGGGTGGCTTGAAACATCTGGAATTTGCTGTGGTAGGGCCAGAAAGCCAGAGCCCCAGATTCCAGTGGTGGCAGGTTGGTCCCTTTTGCAGCCCTTGGAGCGGGTCCTCCCTGGGCCCTCCCAGCTTCCAGTGGCAGCCAGTGGGTCTCCTTGCTCCCTGGGCTATGGCCACATCACCCTGGCCTCTGCTCTGTCTTCCTGTGTCCTCCACTCTATGCACCTATGTGTCAATGCTCCCACCCCTTTCTCTAACGAGACACCAGTCTTTGGATTTGGGGCCCACACCAAGCCCAAAGTGATCTCATCTCAAGATCCTTCCCTGAATACCTCTGCAAACACCCTGTTTCCAAACAAGGTTAAGGTCACAGGGGCTGCGGTTTGGATGTGGGCTTATCTCTTGGGGTTAGCGTTCACCCCACTGTCGGGCATACACATTGCTTTATGGCTGTTTGTCTCTCCAGCCTGTCACCTCCTCCTCACAGGAGCTTGACTCTGGCCGCCCCTTACTGCCTTGTGTGTTTTAAGCCTCAGAAACATGCGTGTGGAATGAATGCCCCCACCCCCAACAGTGTTCATACTCCAGGGCCGCCCTTCTCCCAGGCCCGCCTTCCTTACACCAGGCTGCCTGCCCTGTCCCCGACCTTATCAGTTGCTGGGTTGGACGTGTTTGTCACAGGGCAATGTTTTATGCTTCTTCTGAGTTTTTGGAGTCCTTGAGAGGCAGAGCTCACCAAGACCCAGGCAGGGAGGCATCTGGGGGCAGTGCTGGTGCTGTGTGTTGGTCCTTACACCAGCTGTTTCCAGGGTCGTACTCAGTGGTGGGTGGCCACTTCACTTTCTGATTCTGGTTTCTGTGACGTGGCTTCATCCACCCAGCATCCCCAGTGGCCTGTAGGGTGCTGCCCTCATCTTTCACAGCCAAGGCTAATCTTTTATCTGTTCCTGGTCCCTTGGCTGGTGAAAGCGAGGTGTAGATGGTCACTAGAAGCCTTCAGCTTGCGCTCTGGGTGCCTTTGTCTCTTACTGTCAGTCTCAGGAAACACGGCGTCATTCTCTGTGTTCTTCAGCAAGGCTCCATGTCCAAGCGCCATCATAGTTGGGAAGAAATAAGGATGAATAGGGTCTGGTCCCTTGAACTTGAGCTCTTGCTTCTGTGTCAGGACAAACTCTCATGCTCATAAGCAGAGTTCTGTTCATCAGGCACGTGGTGGAGCCTGGACACCATCTTGAAGAACCCCACATCACATGTCAGGATTCTGGACTCGGAGGAGACAGAGGTAAGACTTACCTTTACCTACGTCAGGTTTTGAGTTTCTGAAGGCAGACATGGTGGAAGGATCTCCAAATTCCACGCTGAGGGTGGGCAAGGGGTCAATTACGATGCTTCAAAGAGAGCGAGCAAATTACTAAACATTTTCCAGACTTCCCATTTGCACCCTAACCAGTGGGATGTTTTTCTTTAAAAAAGTCCCTTTAAAAGATCAAATCGCCTTCAACACTGAGAGGAGGCAGCCTTTGTTTTCCAAACACAGAAGAAAATCAGTGCCAGGAAATCAGAGCACTGGGGATGCCTGAATGTGGCTTTGGGGGCCAAGACAGTAAACATGCTGAAACACAGCAGTGTGATTAATGGGCACGCCGAGGTCTGTAGAATCCAGAAATGGATCTGGAGTACCATGTGGATACATGCCTATCTCTTTAAAAGAAGGATTTCATCTTGTCGCGAGGCACTCTGTTCACAGTCCAGCTAGCGTGTATGTGGCTGCTGTTTCATTCTTTTTGTACCCCCTTCCTCTTTAAAAACATTAAATGTGACCTCCATTTGCTTTATTTTATTTGTCAACTTCAAGAAAGTGATGGTTTAAAGGCGCCCATGAATACCTAAGTTAATCCCTGCCTATTGTCATCCAGTGTTTAGCGGTGGCTGAGGAAATGAGCCCAGCGGGGTTTAAAAGGTTTTGCTATGGAGCATTTACAATGGCTTCTGTAGGGTGGAGAGCCCCCAGCCCCGAGACGTTGGGGAGCTGGAGGGCTCGCATCCGAGATGGTCGCGCACATATTAAGCATGTTGCCAGCCGATAAGCCCTGGACTGGGATAACCTATTTTTTACGATCTCTGTTGTTTTTGTTTTTGCCTGGCTTTGTGGGGAGATGCACTGACAGATGGATTAAATGACATGGGTTGTTCTTCTTCAACCAAACAAGGTTTGTTTTCATACCTCTTGTCCTTCCGCAGCTTTGGAGACAGAAGCGAGGGGTTTTTGCTTTGTGAAATGCAGCACGTTGAGCTGATGTGTGAGTTCGGGTGCTGATGAGCGACTGAGGAAGGCTTGGAGACTGTTGCTAGGTTTCAGGACCGGGTCCCTGTGTAATTGTGCTTTAGATATGTATAGAGGATGGAGAGAGGGTGGTGTTTTCAAACAGATTTCTTAATGTAATATTTTGGGCATGTGTGTGCGTGTGTGTATCTATGTGAGAGAATGTAAAATTCAGGCTGATTTTGAGCGGTGATTCTTTTAAAAATATACCTATTTGGTAGATACCACCTGCTGGGAAATAAAATAGAGCTGATTGGGAAGATTTCAGTGTACCTGGCATTTTGACTGTGAAATGTGCTACTTCCAAGGAAACACAGATAATGGTATTAAGGAAATACAGGGTCCTGTGTGTGTTTGCAGTGGAAGCAGCAGATCCTGAGGAAAAGCCCCGAATTCTAACCTGTTCATCTAATGAAAGTGGATGATCGGGGTCCTCATTATTAAGTCCCCCTTCATGAGTAATAAGATGCAGTCCTTCCGAGGAAAGTCAGGGTAGTATTTTGTCTAGAATTCTGTAGAAGTCATACAGCTATTGAGCAGATTCCCATAGAATGTTTTCAAGACAAGTTGCTGAGAAGGGGAAGGCATCAGAGCTCTGACAGACGCAGCAGTTTCCAGGCGGATGTGAGCACCAGCCGCCACCGTGACCTGTCACTAGGGCGGACTCTGATCTTGGCCATCCCCCCGTGTGAGGCCAGGTGTGTGGCTTCCGGTCTGTGCGTGTGGAGCTGACGCCACTGTCCGGGCTGGTGGCCTTATCCGGACGTGGCCCACTCTGTCGTTCCGTGTCGTTCTGGGGTCCTGACTGGTCTTCGTTCTGTGTCTGCTGAAGGGACTGGTCACGTGCGTGTTGCTGTGGTTGTGCCCCCTGCACCCCCCGCTCCTGCCCGTTTGCCAGTGAACATCTGTCCACAAGTTTTGTTCTGAATTATAGGGTGCAGCTGTCATGCCAGGACGTGGTACAAGGTGACCGCCACTTTGCGAGTGTGTCAGGCTGGGAGTGTGTTTTCGTGTCAGGCTGATTTCCAGCACTGATGCCGGGTGCGTTTCCACTTGGGGGACCCGCCGTCCTGTGTGGTGTGTGGCCTGTCCCGAATGCTGAGTACATGTGGTTTCTGTCCTGACAGCGTGACGCCTTGGCCTCCTGTCTGGCCTGCGTCTCCGTGTGCTTTGTCTTCCTGGCCACGTTCTGTGCACACTTCTCCCTGTGCCTCTAGGCAGCCTCTGGGCTTGCTCAGGTCCACCTCATGGCCTGTGGCCCCTTCATCCAGTGGCTACTGCTGCAGGAGGGCAGGGAAGGTGCCATGTCCCCCTGTGGTTGCTCCTCATGGGGTTCCTGGCCACGCTGCCTCTGCACAGTAGACACATGTGGCTGCTGAGAAGTGTGGCCTGCAGCACGTGGCCCGCCAGGCGCATGTGGAACAGCTACTTTCCATCCTGGGGGTGGGGCTCTCACCGAACCCCAGCCTTTGCAGCTCTTTGCTCCCCCATCCTGGGCAGTGAGGGCTTCCAGGGAAGAGCTTGCTCCCTGGCATGCCCTGCGAAGGACTGGAGCTCCAGAGACCTCCCGCCACCCCCAGCCCAGCCCTCACCACTCGTGCTCCCCACAGTTCCCTCAGTGTAGAGTCGTGCTCATCCTCTGGTTCCCGGCCACACACCCCTGGCCCCTTTGTACTGTGTAACATACCCGTCACCCTCAAGTGAAACAGCTGGGTAACATAACCTAACACATGCATTGTTTTTTAAAAAATTGATATGACATCCTAAGTACCACATAAAAATACTCTTGGAAAGGACTGTGCAGTGCAGCTGACCTGTGCTGAAGAGGGGGCGTCCACTCAGGAGACCCACTGCAATGGAGAGGGGTCCACCCAGGAGACCCACTGCAATGGAGGGGGCGTCCACCCAGGAGACCCACTGCAATGGAGAGGGGTCCACCCAGGAGACCCACTGCAATGGAGGGGGCGTCCACTCAGGAGACCCACTGCAATGGAGAGGGGTCCACCCAGGAGACCCACTGCAATGGAGGGGGCGTCCACCCAGGAGACCCACTGCAATGGAGGGGGCGTCCACCCAGGAGACCCACTGCAATGGAGGGGGCGTCCACCCAGGAGACCCACTGCAATGAAGAGGGGTCCACCCAGGAGACCCACTACAATGGAGGGGGTGTCCACCCAGGAGACCCACTGCAATGGAGGGGGTGTCCACCCAGGAGACCCACTGCAATGGAGCGGGGGGCGTCCACCCAGGAGACCCACTGCAATGGAGGGGGCGTCCACCCAGGAGACCCACTGC
>CAUYON010001198.1:0-25671 GCA_963573935.1 Arctocebus calabarensis
ATGTCTTTATATAGTGATCAAGGAAATGCCATGAAGGATATCTGTAACAGTACGATCAAAATATTTCTGAATGTATATGAATCGTGCCCTGTGATTGCACCAATGTACATAATTATGATTCAATAAAATTATTTTAAAAAAAGAAAATAGAACTTAAAGGATAAATACAAAACTAAATAATTTTCTATTATTTAATAAATAAATAACAGAATAAAAGAATAACATTTGAGAATATATTTTCTACCAGACATTTTATTTGCATCTCTAACAGATAAGGTCTATAGATCAACATGTAATTTAATCAAACCCAACTCTTTAAATAATAGCAAACAACAAAGTGAAACAAAGTACATCCCCCAAGCACTTAAATAATCTTTGGGGTGCAGGACAAAAATCTGTCCTGGTTTTCTATGAACTATGGGTGCCCCATGTCCCAGAGATTCCGCAGCAAAACCAAAAAAGTCCTGGACAACTTGAGATGTTTGCTTCCATTAACAATGTCCCTGTAGGACATTGAAAGGAAATACTGCATCCTCCTGACCTTATCCAACATAAATTTTCTTAACAGTGAGATTGCAATAATGGCATTCTATCTTGTTAGTGACTTCAAACCTTGAAAAAGCTAAAAACAGGTAGACACTTTTAAGTTTACCTTAATATTCATTGAACTCAGAAATAACAAAACTCTCTTTCTGGTTGTATTTTAAAATGCTCCTTCTCTGGATACCAGAGTCTCTAAGTCTTTAACCAGCATGATAGGTTTCCACTACAGCACAATTTACGGAGTCTAATTTGGTTACCAGTGGAAAGCAGCATGTGACATCACTTTTTTACCCCACATGGTATCATCGTCTCAACTTTGTAGTCCACTTTTATGTGTTTGTGTTCATCTGAATTGTAAAGTTTACCTGTTTTATAACAATCACCTGCGACTTAGTTGCTATCCTTAGTCCAATGGGAGAATTTGATGCAAGATAAACTAATGGGGCTTTCATGTTTTTTTTTTTTATTTATTTTTTTCTCCTTAAAGAGAAAAAGCCTGAGAGATCCTCTAAAGCCTCAAATTTTAGAATCTTGAGTACCCACAGACATCAAACTTCTTACTTTTATCTACCCTCTCTGTGTCTTCTCTCTCCACCATGGCAGTCAAACATATTCTAAGTTTGGTCACTCAGGATGTCATCCTGAAGACTGCAGGTGCCCTGATGAGTGCTGAGCAGTAGATGAGGAAAAGCTGAGGGAAGTAACTGCAGAGGAACTGAGAGCAGCTCAGTTTTGTAGAACCTAAAGACCCCAGTGTTCAGGGAACACAGAAAAGAGACCCCTAGAAAGATGGAGTGGCTCCACCTGAGACCTGGCAGATTGGAAGATGTCCAGCTATTCCAGGAGTACTACGATTCTGCTTTACCTTCCTCTAAACTTGCATACCCCATTCACCCAATTAGTTGTCCTGCCACTAATAGAAACCACCCCATGGGAAGGTATTCCATTCATCTATTTTCATTTGAGCCTGCCTGCCCATTTCTGCCTCACTGCTATATCCCAAATTGCTAATCAAGCATTTCTTCTGACTCCCTCAGTAATTTTTCTGAGTGTAGTTCTGGCAGTATAAATGTATTCGGCTTCTTGCCTAATAAAATTTGGATCAAATTGCAGGATGACACCAATTCTTGAGAGAGCAGAAAGAAAGTAGAAAAATAAGAACAAGTAGAATGAATTTAGGAAAAAGAATAGTTGCTTTCTCTTTCTATTGGAGAGTGGGTCTGGAGCAAGAGTAGATTGAGGGCAGAAACAGGTGTTACTGTTCTGAGCATCACCTTTCTAACTATAGAAAAATAATTCTAAGGATACGATGGACTACTACTCCATAGTCGCATTTTTCTTTGCTTTTTTTATGACCTAACATCAGCAGGACAAATAATAATGTAATCATAATAACATCCTAGCAGCCATTGTCAGTGCCAAGAAGCAAGAGCAATAAATTAAGATTGTCTGTGCAGGAGCACTAAGCCCCAAAATAAGAATCATGGGATATCTCCACAACCCAAATTCTTCCAAATTCTTCAGTCTATTCAAAAATCAGGAAAACAACCGAAAAGCTGAATTGCACCAAGCTCAGGTTTAAGGATCTGAGCTGGTCTCCAGTTTCAATGAGCCTGAAGGAATCACGTGTAAAGACACTGCTCTCCAACAATCTCCTAACAGATGAGGAGCAGAATATAAGTGTCACTCTATAAAGAACCTTATAGTCTAATTTTCAAGGGTTATATCCAAAACTTTCCAGGTTAACATGTAAAAGAAATCTACCTGGACCCGTTTTTAGGCTCATTGCATCTTCCAAGGGACAGCACCAGTGCTCGTTCATCTTCTTGATCTACCTTTTTCTGTGCACTTGATGTTTGGAGTTGAAAATTCTGAATAAATATAGGATGTGATGGCATGATCCCCCTTGCCACCACATAGCAGAGGGAAAACTGTCCAATAGTCTACCTGGAATAGACCTATGGTGGAGGAGAGGGTTAGGAGTGTGGAGCTTGAAGGACCTTCCTGCTTCCTTCAAGAGTACTAATATCAGGACCTTATTTCTCTCAGTGCAATTACTGATTGGTTACATTAGCCCAGCAGTTTAGAAGACTTCATCCCTAATTAAGAGGCCAACTGTCAGATTTCATTTCTGGTGCCATTGTGACTTGTGTTTTTCTAAGTCTTTTTAGGTATTAGTTGATACTATTTCCCATTAAACATGTCTACACAGGCCCAAGTTAAAATCAATAACTACAACTTCGGGCAAAAACATATCAATTAGGTAATTTTTGTCTTTAAGATTCACTACATAGTCAAGAGAAGACAGCTAAGAAAAAAAAAGATGGATTAAATGAGTAGAAAACTACTACATAAACTAGTTGTAGAAAATTAAAGTATAAGGGGGAAACATTAACTGGAAATTTAAATGTGTTCCTACTCATTTTTCTCTAAAAGTTCACACCTTCAGTGACATTTGCATTTGTTAGTAGATATTCTAATTTCTATCTGTACTTTGCTTCCTTTCATTTCTCCCAGTTGAAATCTCATCCTATTTCTACCATTCATGACTATCCTTTCCTTTAGTCCCTAACTACACCCTCTATTCCTCTAAAGAACATTCTCAACTAAATATCAACATTCTGTAATTGTTCATTTCTTTAATACTTACCTAATTTATATTATTTCATCTATGCCAATTTATATTGTATACATATACACACACAACATGCACACACAATATTTGTTTTTACCCAATCGTAATACTTTCTTTAAAAAAGGACCAATTAGAAGAGGGGGGTGGAGAAAGATGGCAGACCAGAGGATCCTTCAGCTGAGCTCTCCTAGAATCACCGAGGAAAAAGAGAGAACCCAGTTATACCTGGTGTGGGGACCTTACCCAGAGTTGTAGCTCAGGGAGCACAGCGAGGTGCTGAGCATATGATCTGGAACAGTGGAAATCTGATGATTTAGGCAAGTGATTGCAACTGTCTAGTATTGGCAGGTGCCATGTGGAAATTCAGGATGGGAGGAAGCCTTTCCAGAATTTTCAGTTTTGGGGAGAAGCTGTGTATTGAGTGTAAAGCTTGGAAGAGTAGGCAGACTTGAACACTATATAGCAACAAGATTTGAATGCCAATTGGAGGGGATGTGCAATAACTCTGGTATTTGGTGAGGCAGCCAAAGGGGAAAGACATGAGAAGGTCTTAGCAGGAGCATAAAGGACCAACCATCTTAAATTTGCCTGCCTGCATCAGAATGCCACTCCTGGGAAGGCTGAGAGACTCCTACCCCCCACAGGTACTGGAGTCAGTGGACACTAGGAGATCTGCCCCTGAAGCATTCTTGTGTGCTTTAAGATCCCAACCCAACAGGGTCTGAATGCTGAGGAAATAATCAGGCAATCACTGAAGGCAACTAAGTTAGCAATAATGACCACAGAGGTTTCTGGCTGTGATCCTCATCTTCTAAAAAAAAACCCACAGCATCACCCAGCGACATATTGCAACACATTGTCCTCAAGAAAAAGGACATCTGTTTTTTTGGCCATTAGGAAGAGTTTGGCTTTGCTCAGGCTAAGGACACTTCAAGATCTAAGCTCTGAGACAAAGTAATTGAAGCAAAGAATGCAGTGAGAAGGAAAAGGGAGGACAAGGAGGTAAACAAGAAGAAAGAACATATGATGAGGAACCAACAGAAAAACCTGGGAAACATAAGGTACCCAAACAGAACAACTCCCCCAAGGGACCATGAGGCAGCTACTGCAGAAGACTCCACCAATAAGGAATTGATGGATTTGACAGAAGGGAATTTAAAATATGGATGATAAAGATAATAAAAGTTATGGATGAAAAAAAAAAAAAGTAATGGATGAGACAATGGAAAGACAGAACCAAAAGTCAGATGAGAGACATATAGAATATAGAAAGGATATGGCAGAGCTTAAAGAAATGAAGGAGACAATCAAGAAATGTAAAGATGCAGTAGAAAGTATCAAAAATAGGTTAGAACATAGAGAAGAAAAAACCTCAGAGTTAGAAAAATAAAGTTTTTGAGTTGATCCAGATAGTTAAAGAGGCAGAAAAGAAGAGCAAGAAACCAGAACAGATACGTAGAGAACTGAGACTCCATGAAGCATTCAAACATATGAATAATAGGGATTTCTGAAGGGGAAAAGGATTGTCCCAAAGAAATGGAAGCCCAACTGGAGACTATCATATATGAAAACTTCCCACGTTTTACTAAAAACCCGACACACTCCTTTCAGATGGTTATTGAACCTCAGGTCATCTCAGCTCAAACAGAGCCTCTTTAAGATACATTGTAATGAACCTGTCCAAAGTCAAGATGAGAGAAAAAAATTCTGCAAGCATCCAGGAGTAAGGGCCAACTGACCTAGAGAGGCAGAGCCATTAGGGTGACAGCAGACCTTTCAACTAAAATTTTCCAAGCCAGAAGAACATGGTCATCCACCTTCAATATTCTTTTTTTTTTTTTTTTTTTTTGGTCATTTAAATTTATTTATTTATTTATTTATTTTATTGTTGAAGATTCATTGAGGGTACAAGAAATCATGTTACACTGGTTGCATTTGTTAGGAAAAGACCCTCTTACAATCGTGTTTTGCCCCGAAAAGGTGTGGCACACACCAAGCCCCCCCGGCCCCCCCCCCCGGGCTCCGGGCCTCGCGCTGGGGGTCCGTTGCCCCCCCCGCCCGAGGCACGGCGCCCGGGGGGCGGGGTCTTGGGGTCTTGGTGTGTGCCACACCTTTTCGGGGCAAAACATGATTGTAAGAGGGTCTTTTCCTAACAAATGCACCCAGTGTAACATGGTTTCTTGTACCCTCAATGAATCCCCAACAATAAAAAAAAAAAAAAAGAATACTGCATTGAATATCATACATGTATATATTTTGAATAAATTCCAGGGGGAAGGGAGGTTATGGATACACACATCTGTAACTGATGGATATTGTTAAATTACACCATAGACTGTGTGTTCCAACTTGCAACCGAACAACAGCATATGAGAATACTTGTTTCCAAAACCTTCACTAACACTGAGTGTTCTCAAATTAATACATATTTGCCAATATGACATGGGGTTGGAGGGTGACATTTCTTTTCATTTTTATTTGCATTTCTTTATTACAAGGGTTATAGAGAATCTTTTTAAAGTCTATTTAAGGGTTTATCTTTCCTTTTCTGTGAATAGTTTGTTTGTATCTTACTAATAGTATAAATTTTGGGTAACCACTTAAACCACCAAAAAAGCATCTCACGTTTTTTAAAGGAGACTTAATCACTCAAATAAGTCTTTAAGTGGTGCTATTTCAAAAAACAAGATGTGAAATGAAAACTTCAGGCACTGTGGGGAGAATATATGTATTACTGCAAAAAAGTAATCAACAAAGAGTAAATCAGCCTGGCCCAGGTATTCCAAAATACTCCTTGGTTTTTGAGATTAAAAAATTAAATTCACTAACAAACTGCATTGGTTTTCAGGTCCAGAAGGACCCCAGCCCATTGTCAAGGCTCCTCTCCCAAAGGCCAGTACTCCGTTCCTTTCACTAAGGCCCTCCACTCTTGCCCAACAAATCTGTCTTCTAGACATCCTGGAAAAAAGCTAATCTACATAAGCTTGCGAGTCACATCTATCGTCCCTGAAAGTAAGAGCAGTATAACATAGTTCCCAAAAAGAGATTTACAAGACTTAGATTCACTAAATTTGGCCTCCTAAGAGGCAATCACCAGTTTAGTAATTTAAGCAAACGTGTACACAATGGTTATGCATGAAAGCTAGGCAGCTGGTTTTATTAACTATTACAGTAACAAGACGAGAAAAGCACAAACGGTCTTTATTACCATCCTAAAGAAAATATCAAAAAAGCAAGCCTAGAAAAACAAATCAGAAGAGACCATGGTAGTCAGCAGGTACAATAAGCCCCACTGTTGCAGCCCGTATGGCCTATGGCTAGGAGTGAGAGTTACGAGAAATACCTGTATAGCGCAATAATGGAACATGTGGGTGGAAAGGGCGTGGAGAGGGATTTATCTCTCCTAACAAGCAGGAGAGCTCACGAGATGAGAGCAGAGGTGAATTGGCAGTCTCTACATCTGTGCTGTTGAGAGGCACGAGATCAGCCTTATATTAGGCTGGAGGAGCAGGCAGTTGGGAGCATGCGCATTCTATCACAGACACGCTTACTGACTCTGTCTCCTCTCCTGCCAGCACGGGGTCCCTCTGCTGAAGTTCACCAAGCTCCGCTAAAGACTAAGATCTTTCTTTCTAAGAAGACTGCTTTACTCTAAGTCTCTCTCTCTAAAGTAGATAGCCCTTAGGCACTTAAGAGAAACTGAACCTGAACAAGGTAACTTAGCAGTCCGTGTCCGGAACCTAGTTACGCCAGGCCGGAGACCTGGCCAGTCCTGGGCCCTGACAAGTGGTGTCAGAAGTGACATGTGACACCCCACATCTAAAAGAATAAACAAAACTAAACCTTTGGAGATCTCAGACTTCCAATCTCAGATTGAAGGAGTCATCGAAACTCAGGTCTCAGGTATTAAATCCATTTTTGAATATATATAAGAAAAGACAGGCAAAAATGAATACTGGTAGACATGTCCTCTACATGCTTCATGATATTTGTAATTCTGAATAGAGATAGAGATCTGTAAAAGTTTAAATGTGTAAATGTTCAGGAACCATTAAAAAGCAGACATACTTTGCACCCTGAATTCTCTCTACTCTGCCAGGTTAAATTCTTCTGGCCTTAGAACCACAGTCATCTCACGTTTCTATGCATTGCTCACCCTTCCTTTTATGCTGTATTTTCTTTGTAGATCCACTTATTTTATCTCTGTCCACATTTTCTTCCTCACTTTCAACACCGGTGGAGTCAGAATCAACTAGGAATCCAACTTCCAACCACCCCCTCAGACCCAAACTCATCTCAAGTAAACTACATTTCAAATAAATATACATTTGCATGCTATCAAATGCAGCTTCAAAACAAGTCTGTGGCTATTCCTAAGTCCCTGCTATGTAGAAAACTGGTTACCAATGCCCATAAATATCCCTGATAGTGTCTAACCCTGGCTACCTGTACCCTACCAATTACCTATCTCATTCCTCCCATCCAGAGCGGAGCTTCTAAATAGTAAGAGTAGGCTGTCATGCATGGCAAAAAAAATCTTCAATCCACAATCGGTAGCACAGTCTCCACTATGCAGTCTTCACTATATCCAGAACAGAACTAAGAGCCAGAGACACATAAAGGTTTAAAGGAAAACGTCTATTTAATTCATTGATTTGACTCTTGCATTTTCATGGCTCTAATTAGTGTAGCCACTACATTAATATAGTATCAGTCAAATAGCAATCAGGAAACTTAACGACTAATTGAGAACAAAAATAAAAGGCATTCAAATTCTGCTAACATTGGTGAAGAGCAAACAGAACTTTGTTAGTTGGGTGTGAATTTTCAATAAGGCTGACAAGTCAAGTTATAACATAATAACCTAGTATATTTCATACAAAGAAAACAAAAAACAAAGGATTAATTTCTTTAAAATGGTAGCAGAGAAAAACATTCAGGCCAATTCTTAAAAAACACAGATAATGTCACTCAAATTTCACATGGCTATCAGTGCACTGTCTGATTAAGCTCTGTCTAAACCATGAATAAGCACTAAAGTTTAATGAAACACCCAAGTCTTTATCATTCTGTGTGCCAGGTACCAGGAGAAGGGAGGTGAGAAGGCAATGAGATCGAAGGGTAAAGTTCAAATCACAGTAATGATATTCTCTTGTTCACTCTTTTTTTTTTTTTTAAATTAACATAATTTAAGTGCATCACGGAAGTTTAACTATAGGTTTCAGTGTGCGGTGAGATAAAAAAAGTTCAAAAGCACCAAGCAGAGGAATAGAGCAGGAGGGAGAGAGGAAAGGGGGGGGGGCACCTGTGGCTCAAAGGAGTAGGGCACCAGCACCATATGCCAGAAGTGGCGGGTTCAAACCCAGCCTCGGCCAAAAACTACACACAAGAGAGAGGAAGGGGGAAGGAGGAGAGAAAAGTGAATGTAAATATAATCCCAAACTACAAAATCTCTGGAGAATGGATTTGAGGGAACACTGAGTAGATTAGAGAGCAAATACTGTAGGTGTCCATGTGACATAGATTAAAATGGTGAGGTTGGGGCAAAACGTAATAAAGTAGAAAGATCTGAGACTAAAGTAAACAGAGCTTAATGCTCCGAAGGCCAAGCATGAGGTAGGAGAAATTCTGACTCCCGGGTTTCTGACCTTAATCACTTAGGCAAGGCTAGCAGGGACAGCCGGAAGAAGAAACTACAGATTTGTACAGGAATCTGATGGCTTCCACTTGCTATGCCTGGGAAATAACCTAAGGAGAGGTGAAAGGTTCTGGCGCTTGACAGAGAGCTCTCCTTGACCAAGGCTCCTTGGGCTCCTCTTAAGTACTTTTCTACAGTAGGGCCCAAGTGTGCCAGAGCGACACAGCCAAATTTTAGCTAAAATCCTGCTGATCAGCTTAGTGAGTATCCCCCCCCCCCCCCAGCGAGATCTGATCAAGCTCCACCAACCCCAGGTGATGACTGACCATCCTCACTGCCTTCAGCAAGAATCCTGTCAGGGCAGTTTAACCAGCATCCTACTTACCCTGAGGCCTACCTCTTAGTAATTTTCCATCCACTGACCCACGGTCTATTGCACTGGCTATAAATACCTACTTGTCAATGCTTCCTTCAGAATTAAGTCCAGTTCTACACTGAGGTCTCTTTCCCCTTTTTGTAACAGTTCCTGAATAAAATTTGGTTTTACCCCTTTAACTACTATCTGGCTCTGCTCTTTAAGCTCAAAGAGAGGTCATAAATTTAGAGTAATGGTGGGCATATAGATGGTACTAGTAGCTACGTGATGAGATAAACATTTCATAGAGAGTGTAGAAGAAAGAACAGGGCCATTAGGAAGCATCATGGGCACCAAACTAAAATTTAAAGTAAGAGATAATGGCCTCCCAGCTTGAGTTAACCAAAATGTCCAGAAAGTTGGAGAAAACATAGAAAATGAAATTACGGAAGAAAAAGACTTTCTGAAGAGTTTGCTACCAAAAACCTACCTGTTGTCCATTCAAAGGACAACAGAACTTCCTCCAAAGCTAGGATCTTCACATTCCACTTACAGAAGCAAATGTAATTATTGAGAGAAGAGATAAGAACTTGAGCTCCAATTCTGCATGTGTAAAGAAAATTTCATTGGACTGCTAAGAAAAGTAATGCATACATGCCACATATTTATATATGATACCATAAATGGTGAAAAAATACCATAAATCCTTTCTCTATTATAAAATGAAATGCTGAGGATAAAAAACACATTGAATGCACTGAAATCTGATTATGGCATACATTTTTCTTCCCAAAAATCTGATCAACTTTTAGAAACAAAGCAATGGCAATAGGTATACAATAATTATAGACCTTGATTTTTAAAAATACTTTTGAGTTTTCTAGTTTTGCCTTGGGAATGTATGCTGATGTTTATACGATCATTATAGCTATATGGACCAAGGAAGGTAAATCGTATTAGCTATAAGATGGTTTATTCCCATTTGATGGAGTCCACCAAATAATGACTTGGATGGGTAATATGCTAATCACAGTGATGAATTCTTTTGCATCTCTTGTGTTTCTGAAACTGAGCAACAATCAACTTGATACAGTTGCCAGAAACCATCAGGTGTAGACAGGCCTAACATGCTCCATCTTGTCTAGTTGAAGACTGGGCCAGTTTTCTTCTTAGAATCTTTCACTAGCTTCTCACCAAAAGCCATAAAGGGTCAGACAAAAAAAAAAAATCTACAGCATTCTCTAAGTAATGATGATGAACTCACCTATGACTCTGCAACCTACAACTTCTCACTAATGTTCTGCAATGTCTGGCTGGATAAGCGATTTCCAGATAAACAAGAGAAAGGGTAAAACCTCTTTCAGAAAACTCCCGCAATTAGCAATCACCTTCATTTAGCAGCAGCACCTCTACCATGCCAGCTGTAGGGGAAATTAATTAAATTTAATAGAAGCCACGGGGGAAGTAATTAAATTTAATAGAAGTCATGGATTCCAAATGAAGATAAACTGTATTTGTAATCAGACCTACTGTGTCACTTACTCACTCCTGGGTCTATAAACGCCTGAGCCAAGTACAGTACAAACCACCTTCTATGGGAACACCAAGTTACCAGGAATCACTCTTTCATTCCCACTTCAAAATGTAAAATAATTGATACAGTAGGCTATGGAAGACATCTCTATATTTTTTATTCTTTTTTAAAAATAAAAAATCTGGAACACCTACACCGTTACATGTCAATTATGTGTAAAAGAGCAGATCTGAATAGCACAGAAGCCTTAGTACAGACACGAAGTAATGAGAGGTTGGCATGTTTGCTTTGGGAAGGAAAACTAGCAGCCCATTCATCTAAATGCAGTTATGTTTCAATTTAACTAAATTACAAGGTTTGAAATTAGCAATGCTTCAAGCGCCCCGGGCTACCGCTCCCACCAGAACACTTCATCTTTAATACCTGCTCCAGCTTGCAAATAAAACTAAGGAAAACAGTAGGGGAAAATGCTCAATACAGCTTTTTAACAAAGGCCTTTTCTAACAACTGCAATCTTATTTTTTTTCAGAATATGTAAAGCTTAAATAAGACAAAGCTAAGTAATACTTTTCCTTTTTTTCTTAACTACACAAAATATATTCCACCACACAGCTCCATAAATATTTATCTTATTTATCATGATAAAGTGTAAGCTTCTTAAGGACAAGGATAATTTTAGATTCAAGTTTCTTATTTCTAAAAGACTTACCACAGTGTTTTGCACATGGTGAGGGGTTGAAAATGTTTATTATCCTACTTTAGTGGGAAAGAGATAGCATCGCTCTCTACGAAATCATTATGAACAACACTAAAGGCAGCTCCTGGTTGGAACAAGCAAGCTGTTCTCTTGATTGGTAGTACAAGAGCCATGCCAGAATGCCAGGATTTCTACCTGAGCTGGAAACAAGAAAAAAAAATCCTATTTTGGAGGTATTTGGGAGAGTAAATGCTATTTACTTATTAAAGTCCTTTAAGAGGAAATAATAACAACTAACATACAACAAACATCTACCATATGCCAGGCCTTGCACTAAGCACTTAACATAGATTATCTCATTAAATGCTTACAAAAACACGTTGGAATTGGCTACTATTTTTCCCTCTAATTTACAATGGAAGAAAGTAAAGTTTAGAGACGTTACATAACTAATCCAGAGACCTAATAGCTAATTAGTGGTGGGATTTGAATCAGGCTTAACCTATTATGAGTGCTTAAAGTAGTGAGAAAAGCTTGGCCATATTCCAGTGTGCAGACTAAAGACCAGGCTTCTAGGAGATAAAAAATATCCACTGCACAAAAGCACAGGCCTTTTTTATTTAGAAATATTGGTGCTAAGTAAACAAGAGAATACTCCATGATTTAGAAATACGTTCTTTACATTGTGGCAAAGACAAGTTGTAGTTGTTGTTGTTGACAAAAACAGCCACCAGTGATGTCAGATGTCTCCTTGTGCATGTCACCTTCAGGGTACTTACCACAACATATTGAAATTATGGGACTCTCCCATTAGACTGTTGCCTGTAATTTATTCCATATCCCCAGGGCCTGCCACATAATAGATGCTATAGATACTTCATAAATGTTGGGAAACTCACTTAAGATATTAATTTTTTAATAACCTTGGTTCTAGCATTCCAGAGAGACAATGAACAATTGGTACTTACAATTAATTGTTAAGTCATCTGAGTATATATCATTCCAACTGGTCACATGTTCTTCAAAAATATGTTACGGCTTTTCATTTAACATACACACTCACAGCCCCCCCAACAGAATTGAACACTTACCAAGGCCCCATCCATATTCCTATGTAGAAACTGAGACATTCGTCTCTGCTAAATGAAGTCCTTATCTTATTCCTCCTTTATCCTCAGCAATCAGCACAGAGCATACCACATATGAAAGTCAGTTTGCAAACCTGACACCATGGGCATATGCTGGTAGCACTGTACAAACAATAAGGTTTCATAACCTTAAGATAACAATGTTTCACAGCTGTGTTCATGTCATCATGTGGTGTTCATTACTGTTGTTGCATGTATTTGTGTGCCCTCAGGAGAATGTCAGAGCTTGAGTTGGAGCAACAAACATTTGTAAATTTGTCATTAAACTTGGCAAGAATGGAAGTGAAATCAAGGACATGATAGTCCAAGTTTATAGGGACAGTGCCATGAAGAAAACGAAAGTGCATAGATGGATTAAACATTTTTCTGAGGGGAGAGAAAGTGTCACTGATGAAGACAAGTCAGGAGGCTAGTAATGATCAGAACTGATGAAAAAATGAAAAAATGTATCAAATTGTGTGTCAATGTTGTCTGCTGACTGTGAAAAGCATAGCAGACCACATAAACATCAATAGAGAAACACTCAGGAAAATCTTAATTGAAAATCTTGGCCAAAAAGTCATGATTCTTGCATAACAATGCACCAGCTCACACCTCTATCTGTGAGGGAGTTTTTAACCAGTAAATAATTAACTATATTGGGACACTCTCCCTACTCACTTGATCTGACCTCCAATGACTTTTCTTTATCCCAGAATAAAGGAAATATTGAAAGGAAGACATTGTGATGACATTCAGGACATCAAGGGTAACACAATGACAGAACAAGGATGGCTATTCCAGAAAAAGAATTCCAAAACTGCTTTGGACTGTGGACTGCAGAGCTTCCCCAGGAGAGCACTTTGGAAGGTGACTTTAATGAAACTCAGCAATAAAGTATGTGGCACTTCTTCTAGGATGAGTTCACAAACTTAATTGTCAGACCTTGTATTAGGCACTAAATAATTATTGGAAATAAATGATTTATTTATGTAGCTCTTTATGATTCTAGTTACTTGATAACAGGAATCAAAGATTTTTCTACTCTATGTGCTAGGAGTAAGAAGGGGACAAGAAAGCATAAATATCATTCACAATTGAAACTCTAATGACCAACAAAATATAAAAAGTATTAAGCAAGCACAGCATTTTTAAAAGGGTCACCTAATAAACAATTTTGCCTTATCTAAGTGGCAAAGATCTTGTCAATGTCATATGTGTTTCTGTCTATGCCATGCCAATTTTATAAATTGTGTTTAAATTTTGAATTCAAGTGATTTGTAAACTCAAACACACACATGTGCCTCTGGAAAGGGCTTCACAAAATCTCATACTGTACACAGCTGGAAAATAGGCTCCTTTAAAACTCGCTTAATATTTTATTACTTTTCTGTATCACTTTTATTATTTAAAACAGAGATTAATACCTATATACAATATATTATATGTTAGAATTTACTATTTCGATCCCCCAGAGTGTTTAATATCAATCTACAGAACAATTTTTTTTTTTTTTGAGACAGAGCCTCAAGCTGTCACCCTGGATAGAGTGCTGTGGCATCATAGCTCATAGCAACCTCCAATTCCTGGGCCAAGCGAGTCTCCTGCCTCCACCTCCCAAGTAGCTGGGATTACAGGCACCCACCACAACGCCTGGCCATTTTTTGGTTGCAGCCCTCATTGTTGTTTGGCGGGCTCAGGCTGGATTTGAACTCACCAGCTCAGGTGTATGTGGCTGGCACCTTAGCCCATTGAGCCACAGGCACCGAGCCTACAGAACAATTCTTAACACACCTGGAAAACATAAAAAGAAATGCACTCTTAGCATCATTACTGTCAGAAGGACACTTCTTTCATGGCACTACTTTACACTTTAATGTTGCTTTTTTTCCCAAGGAAAATCTGGATTAAAAAGGAGAGAAAAACAAAACAACAGAAAACACTAAAAGGTCATTATCTGATGTCTCTGGGGAGAAAAACAATGATTTTTTTTAATTGACTTGTTAATCAAGGGTAGGAATAAATATTTAATATTTGTGTTAGAATAGATGCCAATGTTAATTCAGTAACTAAAGAGTCAAACACATTCACACTTAAGCTATTTTTGCCTATACACTTACTGTGTGAGTTTAAACTATAGTAGCATAAAAAACAGACCAAGAACTTTATAAGTAGAGAAATTATTAACACATTGACAGCAGAGAAGAATGTCACCTGTTCAAACCATATTTGTTTCTAGGGATGCAAGATTCCTATTAAGAAATTCACTGTGAAGCATTATTATCCTTAATTTATTTGAAAATTAAAAACAAATTATCCTCTTCTCTGTAATAGCAATTTAATTTTTCCAAGCTGTTAATGAACCAATTAAACAAAATCATTTATTTAAATGCATCGAAGAAATTCTACTCTTAGAAATATATTCCAAGTGAATTTTTGTAACATACAGAAAAATTACTGGATGTGACAACCACCTTCCTATACACCACAGACACTCAAAGACTATGTTCCCAAGACCCTTCTAGGGGTCTGTGAGGTCAGAACAATTTCCATAATGATACTAAGACACTATTTACTTTTGCCATTGAGGGCACAATGAAACCAGTAGTAGGTAAAACTGTTGATTCCTTCAGCACGATCAAGGCAGGAACACAAAATTCTTCCCCAACATGAATTCACAGTAAATAAAATCCAATTTTATCTGAGAATGTCTTTGATAAACCTGTAAATTTAGTTAATTTTTAAAATCACAGTCCTTGAGGATTTCACTTTAATATTCTGAGTGATGAAGAAAAATATGTATAAAGCATCTCGGCTGCATATTGGAATAGGATGGGAGGGCTATCTCAAGAAAAAGCACTTATCGGACTGAAATACAAGCCACTCTTTTCATGAAAAACCATTTTTACTTGAACTAATGACTGAGCACAAACTATTCTGAAATGGTCATGACCAACATTTTCTGGAATAGGAATGAGTGAGCCTGTCACATCAAGAAAAATAACTAATATCTGTTGCCTATGACAAAACTAAAAATTTTAAGCAGAAATTAACATATTGAAAAATTATACCCACCATCCTGAGCCTGGCAGCTTTGTCAACACTTAAAACTTATTTTCTTATATTAATAAATATGATTGTTTGATACACAATGAATTTGTCAACATTTGGAAGTGCATAATTTAGAAAACTGATATTTTCTAATTGACACATATTATTACAAAATCACACAGAAACAAAACATCCATAAAATACAAAAAATACCAATTCCTTTTCAATGTAAAAATAATATCTGTTGCCCATGACAAAATTAGAGCTTTTTAAGCAGATAATATCTGTTGCCCATGACAAAATTAGAGCTTTTTAAGCAGAAATTAATATATTGAAACATTATATCCACCATCCTGAGCCTGGCAGCTTTTCCAACACTTAAAAACATTTTCTGATATCATTAAATATGATGCTTGATATGCAATGAATTTGTCAACATTTGGAAGAACTGCATAACTTAGAGACCTGATATTTTCTAATTGACTGATGCATGATGTTACAAAATCATGCAGAAGCAAAAGATCCATAAATACAATACACTTTGTACTTTGGTATTTTAATGTGCTCATTTGAAGTTCTACATTCTGTACTCAAACTCTTCAAGAAATTAGAACCTCTAGATTTTTGGTATAGTATCACAGAAATATATAAACAATCATTTTGAAAAATCTATTAAAATACGCCTCCCTTTTCCAACTACATATCTGTGTGGGGCAAAATATTTTTCATATATTTGACTAAAACACAATATAAGACATTGAATGCACAGAGGATAAGAAAATTCAATCTCCTAGTAAGCTAGATATTGGAAATTTGCAAAATATGTAAAGAAATGTCAGTAATTTTTTTAAGGTTTTGGAAATGTAGGGTTCTTTTTCTATAAAAATACAATTTATGTAAATAAATAGTGGGGTTTCTAATTATTTTTTTAATTTCTTGTATGTTAAATATTGATAGGCAGAATCTACAAAAACAAAAGTTATTTTAGATCCTCAATAATAACTTTAAGGCCAAAAAGTTCAAGAACATTGAGTTAAACTAAAAAGTAGCAATTTACACTATAGCATGATTCTCAATAGGATATTCACCACAATCCTCTAATAAAATAAAATATGCTTTTCATACACACACTTAAAGACAGCCTACCAGATGCCAAGCCCCATGTTAATTTCTCATGTGGTAAGATGAAAATACTTAAGTTTTTGCCCTAAAATTCTTACAGTCTTGCAAAAAAAAAAAAAATGCTCTAGTCATCACAGGACCGTAAGCACACTCCAGGTGGTAACTTAAGGACCTGTTCAGATTGCTTCTTACAGTTCTAGTACCACCATTCATCTCTGCTTATCTTATTTCCTATGCTCTTACTTTGGTTTCCTGTCACTTTTTCTGTATTTCCCAACTCTCACATAAAAATTTCCCCCCTTCTATAAACATAGCCATCCATCCGAGTCCTCTCTTTTTTTATATACAAAAGTGCATTTGGTACGTTTTCCTGAGTTAATTTGTGGCTGGTTGCTGATTGTGTCTTTCCTTCCAAATAGGGTTGTAGCAATGCCTTGCAATCTCTTTATATGCTTTTAATTATTAAAAACATTAGATAAAGTATAATAAAATTAGGTACCCACAAAACAAAACCAGAGCTTTAATCATTGAAGAAAATAACCCAGGCTCAGTTTTCTTAAATTGAAATTCCACATTATAATGAGGCAAACCACACAAGGATAAGATACAGCAAGACCTCTTACTGCAAGCCATTTCCAAATAATGAGCAACACCTATAGAAATAATGAAATATTGAAATAATGACAGCAAAATTCTGAGCTGATCATGTTCAGTCAATACTTTATTCCTTCACTGTCCAAAACCAGGGAGTAACTGGAAAATGAAAACAAGCAAACGGCATGACCAAGCTCTGACACTGAGATAATTAGTTGACCCGTATTTCATAAAACTCATGTTGTTCACTGCTATTTGGGTCGCCTGTTTACCTGGAAAACAACCTAAAATTGGCCTTGGGAGAAGCCTACTCTCCAAACTGCTCTTAATTCCTACTAACTCTTCCTCTGCTGAGTCAGCACAATGTGATTAAGAGTAAAGCGGAATGCAGTCAGAGGAACCTTAGTTCAAAGTTCACTGTGTCACACTGAGCATTCAATTTCCTTAAGCCTCTCTCCTCAGACATAAAAACAGAGTGAACAACTAACCTGCAGACTTAATGATTAATTGATACCAGGAAGTAAGTGAACAGTGTAATGTCCATCACATTGTAACCACTTGGAAAATGATAGCCAAGACTGTCTAATCAAAATATAACATCGCATCCAACTCTACCTGTATCCATTTTCTTATAGCAGAAGATTAAAAAAAAAAAAACAGAAATCACTCCATTTATTGGCTTCAAAATAGAAGGACAAAAAATCCACATGACGGATGGAATCAGACATGTAAAAATATCCCACTGTGAGAGGAGCAGAGAATTGGGGTCCATGGCACAGGCTTTTGGTCGAGGCACAAAATAAACCCTGCACAAATGCTAGCTGTTGCATTATTCTTCTTCGGTTGCCCTCACAGTGTTTCTCCCATGGTTCATTTGCTTTGAGTATGTAGAGGAACAAACAGAAAGAAGCACTGCCCAAGACACTCCTACAGAATTGCTTTGAAAGAAATCCATACAATGTGATAAAGTTTGGCAAAAGAATATGTCACATGCTAAAAACAATAGCTAGCTTGTAAATGTGCTTTTATAATAAGTAATAAAACTTTGGGATTTGGGATGCATCCAAACTCTAGTTTCTCTGTCCTCCCCGCACAGAATCATTTGGAAAGACTCTCAAAAACACAATGCATACTGTGCCACCAACTCAGTATGCTGAAAACTAATATAGAGGAACAGAATTGTGCCACGTTGCCATGATAAACTGTATTTCAAGGTAACCAAATTGTCCTAGCAGGAAAAGCAAAGTTCCTCTGTATAAAATAATTCTAGATAATATATAGATATGGAACAATAAGACAATCTTCATCTTGCAACGCTTACTGGAACAAAGCAATGGTCCTCAATGAATGACAAAACCATTAGTTATAAGAGACCCCACAGAGCTCCTTTACTCCTTTAGCCAAGTGAAGACACGGCCAAAAGATGGTCTAGGAACCTGCCAGAAGGCCCTCACCAGATTCCTAATCTACTATCATCTTGACCATGGAGAAATAAAATTCTATAGTTTACAAGCCACCCAGTCTGTGGTGCTCTAAAATAGTGACCTCAGAAGACTAAGATCACACAGATGCTGCCAAACAAACTTTGATGACAAGCCAAAAAAGACTTGTCTAAACAGCAAATATTTGTGTGGTGATAAGTTTTAGTGATAAAACACCTCAAAAGACACAGGTTCTAGGACAGACTATAGGCTAACCAGCCATCTTCTCCTAAAAAATGATATTACTGTTCTCCTATAACACCAAATTAATTTGCCTGAAAATTAAGGATTCTTGTCAGGATTAAATGTAGTGCCGTACATAAAACTTTTTGCAAAAAGCCAGTCTCTAGGTAGAAAATGTTAAAATATTTTCAAAGTCAATTAACAGCATAAGATTGAAGACAGAGTGCTAATGTAAAACAAACTATTCAGAGTAACTCAGAAGCTTAGTTTTTCTAGCTCCTAATTGATAGGCTAATTATATGTAACAGAAAAATAATAGAACTTAATTTCTAAAATCATTCGGTGCTTCAGACATTCAGTTAATTCAGACAGGTGTTCCCTGCAACTCATCTACACTAACAAATTTTTACTGCAATGCTATTAAGCTGCACAGGAAAAAATTAAATGAACCCAAAATGGGTATATTTGCTTATTTGAAATCTCATTATATATTCTTATCATTAGGTATACTCATTTTATTCTTAGCCTAATGCCAATTCACTGCTTCTCTAACCTTGAAATCAGGAATACTGCAGGTCAAAAACTACCATTCCCACTTAGGGGTTACAGTTTCCAAATTTAGAAACAAGTTCACCTTCCAGTATCAAAAACAATAAAACTTAAAATATAAACAGCATATCCTACAAGCCCAGTGGCAAATGCCCTGACTCCAGAATCAGATTCAAATCCCTAAATCCCTGGGACAAGTTACTACACATTTCCTCATCTCTCTTTCCCTCTTTAAGAGGGACAGAAATCGTATTAATGGTTGTCTCTTAACAATGGTTAAATGTTTGAAGGTAATAGTGCACATAAAGCACTCGGTCCATTGTCAGTCCAGAGTAAACCCTCAACACACATTGGCATGGGCCATTGGGACAAGACGCATTCTCAGGAATGAGCACATGAGCAAACCATTATGAATTTACTCACACTCTACTCCCTGAAGTAGTAATTAATGGAAATGAAAAGATATGCGAGTTATCTTAGAGAGGAAAGAACATAATTGCTGGTGGTATTTTTTCCGTACATTTAAGATTGAGAAAATATTTTCATCCTAGAGATGACTACCAGGTATCTAGATAGAAATGTCCAGGAACAATTTATACACCAACCAAAATACCTTTGAACACCTAATTCAGGTACACCTAATTCCAGGAGGGCTTCACCCACATTTAATCTATAATGTGATCCCTTAACAAGGACTCAGTAATCAAAAATGCATGAAAAGGTAGAATCAGAGAATTCAGTCTCTTTTCGGTTTGTTTATGATAAATCAATCTCCTAAAAACAAAGTTAGAATTTTATCCAGGCAAAACTCAAGGTCCAACAGCGGAATGGGACGACACCATCAATACTCTGAGATTCTACAATGCCCTGATACTCTGAGAGATCACATTTATCCACAACGCAACTTAAAGTTTCCGTAACGTGGCCGACACTGAGAATATAATGAAGACACAGTTCCTGCCTTCACAATCTCACAAGGGAGGCAGAAGCCCAAATGAACTTGAACACGATTAGACCCACCTTATGACATGTTACGTACCAAGGGCTACAGAACAGAAAAGATAGAAATATTTTTAGATTCAACCAAGTTTATCAATGGGAATTAAATTTTAATTGTTTCCCATGAGTGTCAGCAATAAAGAATGAGTGGAATCCCATCTGGAATAAGTAGAAGAATACTCTTCGTCGCAGCACAAAATGACAAAAGAAGAAAGAGGAAATACCAGGAGCAACCTACAGTCTGGAAGGTCAATCACAAGTGATCCTAGACCACAGACAGGAGACTACATAATTTAAAACCAGGGTACCACATACACTTCTATTTATACGCATTGCTTAACCGAAAGTATAATGGTTCTAGACCATGTTTTGTGCCTTTTTTTGAGACAAGGTCGCACTCTGCTGCCCAGGCTGGAGTGCAGTAGAGTCATCATAGCTCACTGCATCTTCAAATTCCTGTTCTGAAGGGATCATGCTGCGTAGACTCCTGAGTATCTGGGACTGTGTCACATGCCTGGCTAATTGTTCTATTTCTTTTTGTAGAGATGAGGGCCTCCCTATGTTGCTCTGACTGGTCTTGAATTCCTTGCCTCAACTGACCATCCTCCTGCCTCCTCAGCCTCCCAAAGTGCTAAGATGCAAGGAGGGAGCCACCATGCCCAGCCCATTTGTACTACTGACAACCACTCCAGTCCTTACTTTTTTAGGCTTTTGAGTAAACATTAAATCAGATTCAAACTTTTACTTGCAACTGCCAAGGAGAGAGCTCATGTCCTTCATTTTGTCTTTATACATACAAAGAGAAGAGCACTTGTGTATTTATTTTATGTACAATTTTCTATTTTCCTCTTTAAAGGTAAGCCTACATTTAAAAAACATACACATTCCCCCATATATTTCTATTTCCCTCTCTTTAAGACTTTACTTCAGTAAGAATCCCACCCACCCCTGTAATCCAAATCCTGTTTGGTCCTGCAGTGAAGTCAAATGTAGGATCCTGAGATCAATTTGTTGCCATGGAAATAATTGAGATGTCAATGTTTCTGCATTATGACCGTACCATAGGAGCAGATGGGCTAAAAAGGGAAAAAAACTACCAATATCTCTCAAATAATTACTGAAAGTGTAAGGTACTATTCTAAATTGACATTTTTATAAAAATTTGACTCAGTTCTACCTAAACAGCACAAAACATAACCCCTTTCAACTTCCAGATTTATTGAGGAAAATGTTTTTAAATTATACAAACAGAAAAGCTAGCATATTCTTTTATTCATTTGATTATGTTTTCTTCTTGTTTATCACTTGATTATGTATTCTTCTTGAATATCACTTTTTTGTGCTTCATGAAAATATATTACCAAGTTGGGAATGAGTAAGGTTTGACAAGAAAACTTCTTTCCACCTAGAAAAGCAGAAAACAATCCTGAATAATTTGAAGACACAGACTTTAGTCCTTTAACTTCTTTCCACTGTCTTATAAAAATATTTTCTTTGTGAAGAACACTGAACTTGGATAAGTAATCAGACAGCTAATCAATTATGATAAATGTTTTCCAGGTCCTGTATTTACCACTGTCCAATGAATGTGTCCCAGAAAATTGGTTACCTGAATAAAAATACCAAATCCTTTTTTTGCATTTTCCACAGTACTTAGCCAGGTCTCCTAGAGTAACCTGAATTAACAGTCACTTGTACATTTGCTTGAAGGAAAATTTTTCTTAAAAATAACAAAAATTAGTGTACATTAAAATAATCTGGAGGTTATATATAGATGTCTGTGCATGTATGCACAAATTCATGCCTAAATCATGAGGTATAAAAATGTCACTCTCTAGTCTTCATAAGGTACTATCATTTGGAACCTCTTACTCTACCACCCACAGCGAGCTCTTTTTATCCAAACATGAAAACGTTGTTCTTCCCCATTGTGGGCTAATTACACCATCTGTTTAGTCACAGTACTATTAATGTTAACTCCTTAACATTCCCACATGTACTGTCCTCGAACACCTTAGACTGTCAAATGCACTAGTAATAGAAGAGGCAAGGAAATCAGTCTCCCAATTTCTATTCCTAACTTTCTCTCCTCAGATAATATTATGGTCCCCAGAGGGACTTGAATATTTTCAGACAAACTTCCCTCCATCTCTCCTTAGTTTACAGGCACAAACTGTCACAATGAACAATAACATCAAGAAAATGAATCCTTTTCCCTCCATAGAAACTGAACATTGGAAATCATGTAATATTTTAGTAAGGAGAAAGGAACAAAGCCAGCACAAGAAGTACAGATAGTCAATCATCTCACAGGCATTGCTTATTCTTGAAATGAAGCCAATTTGTTTATTTTCTTTATGATAAAATAAAGTTAATAACAAAAGATGAGAATATTCATGAACATGATACATGGCAGATAACTCTGTATTAAGAAATTAAAAATATAATTTCAGATAAAAGCACAAATTAGATACTTGAATACTAACTAGAAATAAATGGCTATGGTTAATGTAAGAAGCCACACCACTGAGGCATGTGCACACACACACACACAGGTGGGTAACTGCATGGTGACCAATGTGCTAAGTTAACTGTGGTAATCTACCCAATATATCCAAACATTTAATAATCACTCTGTATACACTGAATATACACAAATTTTACTGGTCGATTATACTCTGGTCAAACTAGAGGGAAAAAAACATGATTTGAAAGAGAAAAGTATTAAAATCCATTTATTTGCTTAAATATATGAAAGAATACCATTAGATTCTTCTCCTTACTATTCCCTATACTCATCTCAATCACCAGTCAAAAGGCACATGCAAAATGATTAACAACTTCTCATGACCATTAAAACCATTCTTTTGATTTTAAAGCCCACAGAATTTTTGAAATATATGCATTTATGCTAAAATCCTATGCATATAAAAATCTATTCCATATCTTAAAAATTTGAATCTTTAAAGAATGATAGATATTATCTATGGGTTAAAATGACCAGAAATCTCTTAATGAAAGAAAAAAAAGATTAATGCTAAGTACGTTGGGCTCTTTGGCAGATTCCTCCACTAGAAAATAAGGAAGATGAATTTCATTACCTCCGTGTTCCTTCAAATTCTAACATCCAATAAATCAAAACATCTCTTTATAGTTAGATTATCACACTAATTAATATACCTGGCTTATCTAATGGACATGGCCTGGTACCAAAACTTGGCAAAGTTCATCATATTCTGTAGTTTTATTCCCACTGTTTACAACAGAACCAAAGAGAAAAGGAAGTCAGGCAGGAAACCTACAGCCCACCAGGGCACCTTATTCCACCTTGGAGGCCATTGTGCTACACACTGGATCCCTTCAATAGACTCTGAAAAGATGGCTTTGAAAACCTTTGTTTTCAAACAAAGGTAGCAAACCCAAAGTTGCTACTAAAATACAGACAGATGCCCACAACGACAACAACTGGAATCATTTGGACCAGTAACTTTGTCCTACCCTCTACAGACTATAAGAAGGTATTAATAGTCTGTTTAGTCTGTTGTGAACCATTCTTAAAGTTTTTCCAAGAAATAAACCTTTGTGGGTTGCTATTTCTGATAAACAAGGGAATAATACTTATCTAACAGTATAATGGCTTTACAATGAAGATAACAGCTGTCTACAGTTTATGAGAAAACATGCAACTCTGTTACATTATAAATTATTGAGTCATTACATGGCCCAACTGTGGATTCAAAATCCTCAAGAATGTCCTTTTCCTTACAGAAAAGTAATCGTTAAAGACAGAAATAGGATGGGTGCAGTGGCTCATGTCTGTCATACTTTAGAAGGTAAAGGTAGGATAATTGCTTGAGGTCAGAAGTTTGAAACCAGCCTGAGCAAGAATGAGACCCCTGTGTCTACAAAAAATAAAAAAGAAATAGAGCTGAGCATAGGGTGCATCCCTATAATCCCAGACGTTCAGTGGGTTGAAGCAGAGGAACACTGGAGCCCAGGAGTTTGAAGTTGCTGTGAGATATGATGGTGCATATGCACTCTAGCCTGGACAACACAGTGAGACCCTGTCTCAAAAAAAAAACACACACACACACACACACACACAAATATAACTGCAAATTTGGGAGTTCCTTGTTTAATTAAGCCACTACTACAAGTCAAGTGCCATAAAATCCTTACTCCAGAGAAGCAAAGCACATGAAGGTCAACAGAGATTGAACTGCTGTTCCAGTGCAGCTGATGGGGAAGATGTAAGAAAAAAAGCTTCTCCCAGACTGCCCCCAGCAGTACCACTGGCTGGGCAAGCCACCTGGCCCCTGTCCAGAAAGCAAGGGTGACCCCTGGAGGGTAGCCTGTCCCCAGAGGTGAAGGCCTCCTGGGACAGTGACCCCATCGGAGCCCAAACTGGACTGAGAATGCCCGGGGCAAATGCTCATGGCTCCAGCTTGTGTCATCACCCATCAAGAGCCGCAGGTTTGCCTTACAGTAGAGCGCCAGGAGAAAAAAACTTCTTTTGGACACTGGAGCAACCTTTTATGTACTTCTCTCTAATCCTGGTCTTTTATCTTCCAAATCCATAACTATACAAGGGGTGTCTGGACAGCCGGTTACCAAATTTTTCTCCCAGCCTCTAAGCTGCAATTGAAAGGACTTGCTGTTCTCTCATGCCTCCCTAATCGTCCCTGAAAGTCCTGCGCCCCGTTTGGGGAGGGACATACTAACTAAAACAGGAACTTTCCCCTTCTGGAGATCTAGTCATCATCTAAACTCTTCCCTCTAATTCACCTTCCCTGACCCCAACTTGGGAAGACCCCTTTCCTGTTATCTTGTTTTCTTCTACTGTTAAAGTTATGGGAGTCGATTCCTGCATATATCATTCACGAGTGAAGTCCTGGAACCCTCCATCTTCTACGGTGGCAGGCAATGAAGACAGCCAACCACAGACCACCTACACTTGTGAGCCAAAAGAAAGTTTGAAGTTGTTGTCTGGAAAACAGCAAGAAAAACCCTAATATGGTTTTCTTTTGGCATCATTGAATAAGTGCTTCTGACCTGACACTGTTCTACCTTTGCCTATTACTAAATACACTAATCAGATTTATGTTTTCCAGAGATGTCATCAAGCCACATGCAATAAAGATGGTTCCAGTCCATGAACCCCTG
>CAUYON010001199.1:0-16014 GCA_963573935.1 Arctocebus calabarensis
GTGGGGTCTTGGGGTCTTGGTGTGTGCCACACCTTTTGGGGGCAAAACACGATTGTAAGAGGGTCTTTTCCTAACAAATGCAACCAGTGTAACATGGTTTCTTGTACCCTCAATGAATCCCCAACAATAAAAAAAAAAATGCAAATAGAAAAAAATTAACAAAAGCAATATATGGGCAGATTCACAGAAGAAATTCATATGATCCATAATCACATAAAATGATGCTCCACCCTCTGATTATAAGAGAATGCAAATTAAAATAACAATTACATTTTATAAGCATTTGATTTATAAAATGTGCAAAGTCTGAAAATATCAGATATTGGTGAGATCATTGGGAATCAGTTACTTTCAAAGAATGCTAATGGATAATGAAATTATAAATTTAAAAAGTCACTTCATCAGTATTTAGTAAAGTTGAAAATATGCATATCCTGTGAACCTGAAGCGTGTGCTGTTAGAGGATCTTAGGAGTGTGCTGCAAAAATTTTTAAAAATCAATAATTAAATTATTTTCAAAAGAAGTTGAAAGCACAGTGAGTATATTCTTTTTTTCACTCATTTTTTTTAAACAACATCATAATTTAAGTGTGCCGTGGAAGTTTAACTATAGGTTTAAGTGTGCCATGAGATAAAAAAAAGGTTGAAAAACACTGGTCTAGGCTTGATGCCCATGCTCAGAGGTTAGGGCTCTGGCCACATACACTGGGGCTGGCAGGGTTCGAAACCAGCCCGGGCCTGCTAAACAACAATGACAACTATAACAAAAAAAATAGCTGGGGGCTGTGACTGGCACCTGGAGTCCCAGCTGTTTGGGAGGATGAGGCAAGAGACTCACGTAAGCCCAAGAGTTTGAAGTTGCTTTGAGCTGTGATTCTGTGGCACTCTACCGAGGGAGACATAGTGAGACTCTGTCTCAAAAAAAAAAACAAGAACAAAAAAACCCACTGGTCTAAAGTTTTAGGCAAGTGGTTACTACTGAGCAGTATTAGTACAGTACCCAGCACGTTTCAGGACATGCTATACTTGGTATAAAAGAAAAGCATTTTATTTTCACAACTGTGGTAGGAGAGAGCTTGAGCGCCCGTCTTTCTGGCAATCTCCATAGGAAGCTCCTATTTCTAAGCAGGTGCTCTGTATTATGAAAAGTACCACCTGCTTTCTCCATACGCTTTGTCCCCAGCAGCCTGACCTTTCCGAGTTGCTTCCTCCTTCTATCTCCTCCCTCAAACACCCAGTTGCAGGTGAAGTAGGAAATAGAAATTGTGCAAGAGATTTGGTGAGAGGAAAGCAGTTATTTTTCTGCCCTTCTTCCCACCCTGTAATA
The DNA here is from genome assembly GCA_963573935.1 of Arctocebus calabarensis. NCBI lineage: Eukaryota > Metazoa > Chordata > Mammalia > Primates > Lorisidae > Arctocebus > Arctocebus calabarensis. The sequence goes on from CAUYON010001199.1 coordinate 1,328, forward strand.
TATAAAACTATTAACAACATCTCACAAAGCAACAGGTCAAAGCACAGAATTTTACAACTCAAGGTCCTTTTCTGTGTTTAAAACACAACTGAACACTTGCCCATTTGTAGAACCCCCTCCGTTTGACAGAGTCCTCTTCCCATTTCCAACTTTTCCCCCTCTAGAATTCCAAAGGATATATGAGGTACTAGACTGATCTCAAGGTGTTCTTCAAATCTAACATTGATCTGTCCTTCTTCAAGAGTGGATGCGTTTCTGGAAATTTTTGTTTGTTTGTTTTTATTTGGAATATATTAATTTGTTAGATGTGATTTTTGTTTCCTTTGTTCTCAGGTGAAGTAAAAGCCTTGATTATATGTCTTCCCCTAAACACTAGTTTAAGAAAAAACAAAGAAACAATACACCACAGATTTCTTAGCAGAGAGAAGGAAAAGATAAAGGGGATTATTTAGAAATTGGAGAATATGTAATTATATTTCGACACAAACTTATGAATCCAGAATCAATAGATTTAAAGAAAGTCAGATATTTAGTTTCATTTGGAAGCTGTAATTGAGTTTAACTACATGAATTGGGCAAAACTCAATATTAAATTTGGCTCTGAAAGCACATACTATAAACCACATTACACAAAGCAACAAAACATCAAACCAGACAAACAAAGCAAGGCCTTTTCTCTGTGTTCCAAATGTCTTTGCAATAGTCTCAACATTTCCTTCATTCCCATAGAGGAATTAAAATTTGAAAGGGCATAAGATTACCCAGTATTAATTGAAATCAAGCCTCATTTTTTTTAATACTTGAAAATTGGGGGCGGCTCCTGTGGCTCAGCGAGTAGGGCGCTGGCCCCATATACTAAAGGTGGCGGGTTCAAGCCCGGCCTCGGCCAAACTGCAGAACAAAAAAATAGCCGGGCGCTGTGGTGGGCGCCTGTAGTCCCAGCTACTCAGGAGGCTGAGGCAAGAGAATCGCTTGAGCCCAAGAGCTGGAGGTTGCTGTGAGCGGTGTGACGCCATGGCACTATACCATGGTTTATAAATTTTGACTCTTTATCTACAAAAAAAAAAAAAAAAAAAACGAAAATTGGATCTCTGACTATTTGGGATAGACAAATTCCATTTATGCTGGTGTTTTTGTTATGCGGACCACATGCTGAGTTTTGTCTAATGACCCATTAGATTGTTCTTTGTCCATGTACTTAGTCTATTTATGGTTTTTTCCCCCCGGCCAAGACTATATGTATATGTTTTTTCCACGGGCCAAGACTATATGTATATATACACATACACACACACACACATATATATATATATATACATAAAATAACTCACATTTACTCAACTGGCTACAGAACTGACTCATATCCTGTATCTGACATGCAACCAGCCCCTCTCTTTCCTGAGATTCATTGTAAACTTCCTCCAGTGAGAGTTGTAACAACGTGGGTTTCCTGGGAACTGGGAGATAAGAGGGCATCAGAATTATATCTCTAGCAGGGAAATGTTAAGCCACCTAAAGTGACTCTTCCTGATTTACAGGACCCTCCCTCTTTGAGCCAGAGTTCTTCCCCATTTCTCCTTTCCAGAACTGCGGGGATATCTGAGACACCAGACAGTGCATATGACCCACGATGAGCACCCAGACTCACATCAGGACTCGAGCTCGGCGGGTTATCCAAGACTGTTACACGTTGGACTTGATTAAATACCGTTTGTAATGCTTAGAAGGAAATCTGATGCCATTCTTGGAAATGTCACCTGTGTTATCATTTATTATAAGTAAGTAAAATTACTAGGAATGGAAAATCTGGATGATACGTGGACTAGGAAATTTGGGCTTCACACCAGCCTCCAAGTAATCTTCTCTGCTTCCTTAATTACCTTACTGTCTCTGTGCTTCAATACCCACACTGGTAAAGGAGGCCTAGGGATAACCACCCCCCACTGCACAGTCTTTGTCAGGGTTAAATGAGGGATTCCAGGGTGATTTGAAAACTATGAAGCACTCTGAAAACCCAACACATGACTTTTCTTAACTTCAGATATATTACCTATCAAAAATGTTTAGCTAAGAGAAACTAAAGGAAAAACTATGCTCTTGAGAAGCAACCACACATTTCTAGATTATACCTTTATATTAACAGTTTATTTTTAAATGCCTTTACATGTGAATTATATATGTAAAGGAAAAGACTGTTTCTTCCTCAGATGTATCTTTCATTTGGTTAAAAGCACCATAAACCATTCGAATTGATCTTGGTCTCTTCTTTCTCCCACACGCTCCCTACGCAGCCAATGAAGTCTCCCAGTTCTCTGCACTGTTCCTGAGCTGTCACTGCACCAGCTCCTCTCCCTCACACCCACTGTGCTCTGCATGTGCTCAGGCCTATTTTAGCTAACTGGCTTGAGAAGAAAAAGAATTAATTTATTTATGTATTTTAAAATTACAGAAGTCACTCTAGCTTCAAGTACATCTGGATTCAGAGGGTAAAACAATATTGTTTCCATTGAAGGGCTCTGTCCCTTCTGCCCCCTCAGCTCCCTCCGCTCCCTGAGCTCCCTCTGCCCCCTCGGCTCCCTTTGCAGGTGCTACACATGAAAAGGCCAAAAGGCCAAGCGCAGCTCTGGCCTTACTTCTACCCGCTGAGCATTGTCAGTGGAAATGAACCTCTTTCCCATGCCAGTACTGGCTTACTTTTTTCTTTTATTTATTTATTTATTGAGACAGAGTCTCACATTGTTGCCCCAGGCATCAGCCTAGCTCACAGCAGCCTCAAACTCCTGGCTCAAGAAATCCTTCTGCCTCAGCCTCCCAAGTAGCTGGGACTATAGGTACCCACCACAATGCCCTGCTAATTTTTTCTATTGTTTTAGTAGAGATGGGATCTCATTCTTGCTCAGCCTGGTCTCAAACTCTGAAGCTCAAGTAATCCTCCTGCTGTTAGGGTGACAGAAAAGCAGGCCTAACTCCATTTTGTTGTAACTCTTATTCCTGAGAATCATTGGGGAGGCAAAGCAGGCCTGACTCCATTCTGTTGTTTTGTTACATTTTATTGCTTTAAACAACAACAACAACAACAAAAAACAATCCCACTTGCTCCATCCCCACCCATTGTATAGTATTTTAAACATACCTGCTTAGAACTGTTAGAATTATTAGTATTGTGTAGAGAGTCACTAACTACCCTTGTGAAAACAACCCTTGTGATTATGTTAAGATGGTCTTCATACCATCCATATGTGATATTGAAATGTTTAAAAACCAAGCTCAACTCTATTTTACTATTTACTCCCTTTTACCTTGAAAACTAGTTACTCTTGTTTGCCCTCCCATTGTGTAACTGTAAATGCATCTACTTGTGATTGCGGCCCTGGTGATGATAGCTTTTTATGATCATCTCCTTTATGACCCTTACCTGTAAGTTCCCCTCCCTGCATTTCCCCCCTAGACATTGTAATTTGTACTTATTTTGTAAGGAAAAAAAATCACTAATCACTCTCGTGATCATAGCATTGTGTAAAATGACTAACAGTCTTATCCTCATGATTCCCCCCATCCTCGTGATTCCTCTGACCCCTTTAACTGCTATTTTCACTTTTGTAATAATGCTTGCTTACCCCCGGAAAAGTTTTGCCCTATTTGCCCGAGTTGCCACAGACAGTTCAGGGCTGCTCTCAGAAACCCCATATTGGGACACTGAGGCAGTCACCAGCTGGCTCTTCAATAAAAGGATTACTCTTTAAATTTGACTTGTCTGGTGATGCAGTCTTTGAGAGACTTTTGGGCATAACACCACCTTCATCACCCATAGTGCTGGGATTACAGGTATGAGCCATCACATTGACTTTTGAGAGGCTGACTTGGGCCCTACGTCTTTTCCCCAATCAAGCTCTTGATGGGAGAGAAAGAAGGCACTCAAGGGCTGGTCTGGACCACATGCCTGCCAGAGCTACCAGCCTACCTCCAACCATCAGGCCCCCAGGACTAGTCAGCCCCCCCCAAAATCACGTAAACTGAGAGTGTACTGGGGCCCTTGAGATTTCAGAAACCCAGTATTTTCAGTGACTGAAATAAAGTAAAATTGGACTAGGCTGCTGGTTTACACACGTTAACTGCTTGCTTCCTGCCCAGCACGCCTTGTTCTCCCAGGAGTTATTAACTGCTGTGCATTGTTCCTTTGTCAAGCAGGAAGAGATAACTGCCAAGTCACAGGAAGAATCATGAGTTTGTTTTGCAGAAGAAATGAATGCCCCTGAAACAGATGGAACCAGCCGCTGGTCCAGCCACTGGTGCCTGGAAGTCTGGTTACTCAGCTGCTATCTCTGATACTGCAGGCAACACAGACTTCCCGTTTTACCTGCATGAAATCTTGCTTCTGCATCTCTGTGACAAGGCAGATTTTCTCTCCTGTCTCGTTGGTTTTAGCCAAATCAGTTAAACCTTTTTCTATCCCCAAGCACCAGTGGCACAGTGCTTGGTTTTGCTGAGCCTGAATTTGAGGTTTTACAGTAAGAGTCTAGAGAAGGTGGCATTCCAGATAATAGTAATAAGAAAATAATCAGAGGGAGAAGGAGAACTAGAAGCTGCTCAAGGAAAGCATGTGTCCAGTACAAGCTCTTATCATCCACTATCTCCCTCCAGATTCAATAAAACTGACCTCAGAGTAAGGAGAAGAAGACACATGCGTGTGCAAGAAGGGAATAGTGTCTACTTAACAATATTCTCCTCACAATGAGAAAAGCCAAGGGTACATGTGAAATTTACTAGGTGTAGAATATAAATGTCTTAACACAATAACTAAGAAAATGCCGTGAAGGCTGTGTTAACCAGTTTGATGAAAACATTTCAAATTGTATATAAAATGAGCACATTGTACCCCATGATTGCATTAATGCATACAGCTATGATTTAATAAAAAGAAAAGAAAAGCAAACAAATAAAAATTCACTTGTTTGAGGGCACTGGAGAGAACCCACAGCATCTGGAAGTTGGGATGCCCAGAACCCAGAGAAAAGAGAACCGCAGAAAGGTGAGACAAATTCTGAATGCCACTTACCCCTCTGGGCACCTGCCAATTCTAGGCACGGGCTGAAAGAATAAGGATCCTTAGCCACTGCTAACAGTCAGGTAACAGTGATTTTCAACCGGTGTGCTGCAGCTCACTGTGGTGTGCCACAAAAAATTTTAAAGATCGCTAATTAAAGTATTTTTGAAAGAAGTTCAAGACATGATAAATATATTCTTTTTTTTTTTTGATCAACATAATTTAAGTGTGCTGTGGAAGTTTAATAATTAGGTTCAAATGTGCAGTGAGGTAAAAACAGTTAAAAACCACTGAAGTAATGAGTCTAGAGAAGGTGGCATTGGTAATCAGAGTGCTCAGTAATCTCATAAACCTGGGAGATAAAAATTACAATTTGGTGCTATGAAGACAGTCAGAATTTAAAAGTATAAGTCTGAAGAGAAGAAAAGTACAAAAATCAAAAGCAAAATCCTCAGCTGGTTTTCCTGTGAAGGCATTTTTGGATGTAAGCTGCTTAGGGTAAGGAGCTAAGATGCCAAGCATAAAGTCAGTGGAACTCAAATCCTATTTTTAAAAATGTCGTATTGCTAAGAAGGCAAAATTGGAGATTATACATCACTGAGGGAGAGGAATTTTAACACTCTCATTTGAGACCTGTGGGATGCTATACCACCCCGGAAGGAGACCATATCTTAACACACGTGAAATTCAGCTTTGAGTCTCTTAATTTATTCAATTACAGTGTTTTCCCTTCATTCTAGCTACCATGCAGAGGATAGGACAGACTTTCTCTGCAAAGATGTAATACAATACAGATTATCCCCAACTTTCCATAGGCAATGTGTAGTCTTCAGTTAAAATCTACCAGTAATACAAAACAAAACAACAACAAGAAAAAATAGGAATAAAATAAAAAATAGACCACAGGCAAAGACTCATCGATCACTCAGACATTGGAATTAGCAGATACAGACTTAAAATAACTGTGCTTAATATGTTTAAGAAATAGAGGGCGGTGGGAAAGTTCACCAAGGAACTGGAGTCTCTTAACAAGAATCAGGTAGAAATTTGAGAACTGAGAAATACAGTAACAGAAATTAGGACTTCAATACATGTCTGGGTTTAACAGCAGGTTGATAGAGCAGAATAAAAGATTAGTAAACTGCAAGATCAACTGAAAATCTAGACAGATGTTGACAGATTTTTACATGTTTTGTTACTATTTATAAACTTTATTTTACATGACAGTGATGTTTTTATCAGTAGAGGAAAAAAAGGCGCAAGTGAGTTTTACTCAAACAAACAAAAAAAGGGAGCAGAAAAGAAAAATGGTCAGTGGAGAAGAAATATTCCCTTGAATAATGACCCATCACATAAATGAAAATTGGAAGTTAAAGGGTTCTCTAAGCAACTGTGTTTTCTTTTTCAGGAGATTTATTTTTCTCTATGACATCTTCTATAATCTGGAAAACCAAAGTAAAATCGAAACTTAGATCATAACAAAACTAATAATTAGAAAGCCTATGATAAGTGAAGAACTCTGCTGTAGTTTGACTCCATGTCCCCTCTCAAATGCATGCTGAAACTCAGTCTGTAATGTGGCAGCATTGAGAATGGGAACTTTAAGAGACGATTGGGGCTTGGCACCTGTAGCTCAGTGGCTAGGGTGCTGGCCACATACACCAGTGCTGGTGGGTTCAAACCCAGCCCAGGGCCAGACAAACAACAATGACAACTACACCGCCAACAAAAAAATAGCCAGGCGTTGTGGCAGGTGCCTGTAGTCCCAGCTACTTGGAGGGCTGAGGCAAGAGAATCACATAAGCCAAAGAGTTTGAGGTTGCTGAGAGCTGTGACCCCAAGGCACTCTACCAAGTGCGACATAGTGAGAGTCTGTCTCAAAAAAAAACAAAGAGAGAGAGATGAGTGGGATTAATCCATTCATGGCTCAGTCTATTAATGGGTTAATCAATTGACGAATTCTTATGGGAGTTGGACTGGTGGCTTTATAAGAGGAGGAAAAGAGGACCAAAAAAAAGAGGAGGAAAGGAGATCTGAGCTAGCTAGCATTCAGTTCCCTCACCATGTGACACCCTGCATCTTCCCAGTACTCCAGAGAGGGCCCCCAACAATATTAAGGCCCTCATCAGATTTTCCCCCTAGACCATGGACTTCTTAATCTCCAGAACTGTAAAAAATAAATTCATTTTCTTTGTAAATCACCCAGCTTCAGGTCTTCCATTATAAGCAACAGAAAATGGACTAAGACAGACTTATTAATGTGTGCTAAAGAGTATGAGCATTGAAAAGAACTCAGAGTTCAACCGCTGAGGGTTAGGAAGGGTACACACACTAAGAACTGGGTTTTGTACACAGTATAAATATACAGAGTGAACTGAAGGAAATAATCACTTTTACTCAAAATCAGAAAAAGAAAAAGTTAAATTGCATACAATATTATTGTAGGCTCCCAGTAGACTCTAAGACAAGATTTCAAATGTAAGCAATTTATTTCTAAAGAATTAATAGTAGAATACAGAAGTGAAATTAGGCAAGGGTAAAAGTGTCTTTTCAAGTCAGTTACGATGGTGGACTCCTAGTACTTAATACCTTATATCTCTGGGAAACTGTGTAAAATATATGTATGTAAATTAGCCCACTAGAGAGCTGGGGTATTTGTACACCAATGTCTATCATTCATTGTTTGAGGGCTGCTCTCAGATTAATTCTCCAATAACTTCCAGTTTGGATTTTGCATGGTATTTTGCTCATTAAAAGAAAGAGTGGTCTTCTACTTATTAGGAAAAAGCCCTTAGCAAGAGTACACAAATACGGACTCACTGGAGCACACGGAATTGTTGAGGTCCAAAAACTATGTGTGGCCTCAGAGTATGTGTCCACCTCACCCAGAAACTGAACATTGGTGAGATAATGTGGTAGTTTGTTGCAACTGATGGCCCAATTCTCCACCCACACCTGCACCTATGCCCTTCGCCATGTGCCTTTCCAGTTCCTCTTCCTGTGGAGAGTGTACCTCCTTGCTCTTTGATTCTAAGTTTGACCATATCACATTCTTTGACCAATGTGATAACCGCAGATGCAGACAGAGGCTTGAAAAAAACTTTTGTACTTCTACACTCTTAATCCTCTGATTTGACCATGAGACATATCGGAAGCTTGAGGCAAAGTAGCACAGAGCCAGGCCATCCCAGCCACCCTAGATGGGTCATACTAGATCAGCCACTAAACACATGAGACAAAGGAAGCAAGTTGCTTGCCCACAGACTCGTGCACTAAATAAGTCCTTATTGTTTTAAGTAACTGAATTTGTGGCTGTTTGCCATACACCATTATTATGACAATAAGTAATTAGTAGTAGAAGGGATATACTGCCAAAGCCTAAACCAAACATATGTGGAATTGGCTTTGGTTGAGTGGGCACACAGAAGCTGGAAAAATGGTCAGGATACTATTAGAAAAACCTGGGGAAGTGGCAAAAAAACTGCTAGAACAGAGTGGGGAACTGGCACCTCATGCTGTGTAGGTAGGTAACATTTGGTAGAACTGGTCATCTGGGGTAACTTGAAGATATAAAACATATTTGTAAATTTTTGGACTTGATTTCCAGGCAGAATATTAAAAGTATCAGCTGACTCCTATCAGTTGTATATAAGATACTATAAGAAATAAGAAAACATATAAAAGAGATACATAGCTTACAAGGACAATTTTGAGAGAATTGAACTTGCCAGGATAGAAACTAAAACTGCATCCTTACTCTCCCAAGGCAGAAAGTGATTTTCAAATGAAGACATGACCTCCAAATCAAAAGTAGTGGCCGTGAGGCTTTGTATTACCACCTTTGAAAGAATTAACCTGGTGCCTGACAAATGCTGTCAGCTGGAAAGCTAGAAATACAAGCTTTTAGCAAAATTTAATGTGGTGTTCTTCAATACTCCAACATACCTAAAGGAACAGTGGTTAAGCATAAAAAGCATGACTATGCTCTTGTGTTCTCTCTCTCTCTCTCTCTCTCTCTCATTCCCTCCCTCCCTCCCTTCTCCTTTTCTCTTCTTCTCTTTTTCTCAATGTTCCTTCCTCTGGGATTTGTGAATACCCCAAGTGATAGGCTAGAATCAGACCCCCGTAGGAATCAGGAATTTTGTAACTTCTATTACTTCCATTGCTTCCATGTTGGCTGCAAGCCAAAGATGTGTTTATGGGGGAGCCAGAGATCACTTCCAATTCCCCTTTATTTCTTCACTTGATCTTAGCCAAAAGGCCAAGAAGCAGTCAATTCCCCTTTATTTCTTATGTAGGTTCTATAGCTGTAAACAAAATTGGCATAAGGAAGATTAATAAGAGAAAAGCAAATAAATGTTATTAGTCTTCCATGTACATGGGGAATCTTCACAAGAGAGTGAAGTCCAAAGAAATAATCAAAGCATGATGCTTTTATAGTTTTCAGACAAATAGTGACGAGTTACACAAGAAATGATGCATCAAAGCAGATCTGACTAGAGGAGGTGAATTTTTAGTGGGGGGTCAACAGGAGATAGATATATGGGTGAGGAGTAAAACTAATAGAAAATAAAGGTTACTTTAGTAAGAATGTTTATTTGGGTCTCCAATTCCTTATTATGGAAGGGCTACTTTTTCACCCTGATACAGGGAGGGCTCCCAGAAAAATTCATACAGATCACTATATGCAAACAGAGACAGGTCAGTGAGACTTGTCCAAAGCTATAATTCCTCTAATGGTTTCAACTCAAAATAATTAATATGCAAACCTGACCTACTCTGAGACGCTACATCCTTCACTCCTTTATGTTGGTAGGTTTCCCTCATCATATTGTTAGTTGAAGGCTTTTTTTCTGATTCTTCATGTCCTTTCAGATTAATATAAATCAATATCTACAGTGAACCAACCAAAAGCAGGGGCAAGCTGCTCAGGGGATGTAACTCAAGGAAAGGAGATTCAAACAGTCAAGACATTCCAACTTCTGGAGTGTGGAGTTGGTGCAAAAGAACTCTGGAATAATGCCCTTTTCAGACATGTTTCTTGGGAGGCTGAAAGTTTTGTTTATCACTCCAGACTAGAGAAGTTGTCCCATATAAACAGCTCCAAGTTTTGTGCTTGGTCCTCCACACTATACTCTTTTACAATAATCAAATGCTTTCGTTTCCTGAGAGTAACACCTGGTTTCCAATTACTGGCAACGCTATAGGTCAGAAAGAAAGACTGCTTTTCTGAACTTGAAAAACTTCTTTTTGATTTCTATAGCCAGAGGCAAGAGAATTAATAAGTTTCAAATGCCACAGACTCTAGAGAACTGTATTTTTTCTCTTTCTTCTTTTGAAGAGCAAATATGAAATAAAAACAAGTATAAAAACCTTACCATGGAAACAGTCACATTTATTTACAAAATTAAATAATAATGATACTCAATATCCAGCACTCCTCCCACCACTGTCTTATTTGACTTGATGTGCTGGATACTACGAAGATGATTTTCACTCTAACTAATTTCAAAATCATCAGTATAACCTGAGGTTCATTTCTTGTACCTTCAATGAGTCCCCAACAATAAAAAAAAAATAATACTTTCAAAGTCATCTTTTTTAATATTGCGATCCCACCCACTGGGATTCAGCTATTCATAATTTCTTTAAATGCATGTTATGAAAGTATGCGATATGGAGGGAGGGGAGGGGGGAGGATGGGTGGAGGGAGGGTAATCGGTGGAATCACATCTATGGTGCATCTTAGAAGGGTACAGATGAAACTTACTAAATGCAGAATACACATGTCTTCATACAATAACTAGGAAAATGCCATGAAGGCTATGTTAAATAGTTTGATGAAAATGTCTCAGATTGTATATGAAGCCAGCACATTGTACCCCACGATTGCACTAATATACACAGTTATGATTTAATAAAAAGAAAAGTATGTAATACGGTCTCATATTTGGAACACATTTTTTTAAAAATCTAATATAATTGATAATTGAATCAATCATATTCATATTAAGTTAAAAATGTTTCATCAACTTGGAACCAAAAACAAGACCTAAATGGAATGAAAGCAAATATTTCATGATTTTCATTGAAGAATATAGATGAGGGGAAAACAATTGCTTTTTTAGCAAATGTTCTGCCCTAATCCACGTCAGACTGGAAACTGACAGGGAGTGCTGAATAGAAGGAATCGTCACATATTATCCCAAAATTGAATGACTGAGAACATGGCATAACAAACCAGTACTTAAAATAATACACTCATATCTCTAAGGTAAACATATAAGGAGCAGAGAAATCCTAGAATTCTTGAAATAAACAGACTTTGAAGGGATTTCCAATGTCAGGAAAAACCATACTTAAATCCTAGAATTCTTAAAATAAGCAGACTTTGAAGGGATTTCCAATGTCAGGAAAAACCATACTTAAATCTCACTATAGTAGCAAACATTGCTTACTAATATAGGGCAAGAATAATACCCCAAATATGTAACTACTTATCAATTAAAATGAATACTGGCTGACACAACATAACAGTACAAGTCCTTAAATACTGGCTGTGGTTGTTAGTAGATTGAGTTAAAAATAGAAACCATATTCTACCTTTTCCCCCTAAACCCTTAATACAGACATAAGTGCTTAAAAGAGTTAAGAGTGCGTAACACAGCTGGTCAAACTGACAGACGCTCCAGTGTCGATGCTGTAAACTCAGAAACCACTTCTGGTCTGAGGGTTAATTTTGCTTGGCCTGCGCAGCATTTGTTTAATGTAAATTAATTGACAATATTTTGTAATCAGTAGATATCACATAAAATAGTTTGGTTCTTCTTGAAATAGCGAAAAATCCATGAATAATGATCCCATGATCTCTCGAGATAGCAATGGTTAGCAGCTGTTTTCTTCAGAGAGGACATTCTCCCCGGGTAGGTGGGGTTGCTTCCCAGCCTTGCTTTCCACATGGACGTAACCTGCCTCGTGCCCACGAAGTCTGGAACGAGAGAGAACAGCATCAAGCCTGCATCAAGTTTTAACAATCTTGACTAGAGTCGGTGGGCAACTTTGTCACTCAGAAAATGTCAATCTCAAACCAGTTACCACTCAGAGTCCTCTGGAGATAGCCTTGCTTACTAACTAGGTAGACCATTTTTTAAGGTTTTAATTTTAAACTCAAGTCTAGCGACCCTGGTGAAATGAAGAATGCCTATGTAGATTCTTACTGTTACCATCCCGACTTGATGATGCTTTGAGCCAGGGGGAGGAAAAGACTTCCATGTGGCGGGTGGGGGGAACCCTAAAGGAATACTGCAAAGTAACTTAGGTAGTAAGGTTTCTTAAGCACCCTTTTTGTGACAGAATCTTAAAAATGGTGTATATACCCAAATGCTTGCCTCACGATTCACAAGAGTGCCAAAACTAAGAAATTGACCAGTAAGGGAAATAAATGGTGAGCAGTGGGTGCCTGTTCTGGTCCCATTCATTGAAATTTTTAAGAACTTCCATGAGTCCTCACTCAAGCACATGGCCTATGTCTGTCCTGGACAGATGCCTACAGCACCAGAAAGTTGGCTAAGTCTTTCTGAACTCTGAGAACTCTGGCATAAACTGTGACCAGCTAGTATGGCTGAGATTCAGCCTATGTTTCTTCTCCCTCTGTCTGATTCAAGTGGGAGTTCAGTCGTGCGTTTTTTATCTCCTGCCTCTGAGGAATAACCTAACTGAAAACAAGCAAAACTTAATTCTGACTTTCTAAGGCCTAGGGATTTTGAATGTCCCAGTTCCAGAGAAGGAAGAGAACATGATGTCAGCAAAATATCTGCAAGAAGCAAGAGGTGAGAGAGGTAAGGGGCCCACCGGAGTGATTCCCCAGGGTTACGGAACCGACGAGGTGGGAGGCTGCAGCTTGCTTTCTGTGGTTGCAAACCAGGAAGTGGCAAGATGGCAGAGGAGAAACGGTTCTGTATGCCACTTGGAAATGGGGACCACAGTATGGTGCAGCAGAGACCCACTGGACTTACAGGGCTGTGCTGAATTACAGAATGGGCAGACTGGGTATCCACAGCTAACTTGTACAGGCAAGTGACTGGATGACAAGATACGCATGGATGAAACATCCTGAATTCTGGATTCAGAATTCAGGATGTTTCATCCATGCATTTCTTGGACATCCTCTCCATAGATGGTCTTGTGCAGCAATCAGAGATTTAGTCCTACTTCTGACTCAGCCCCTGTGCAACTGACTGATATGCCCTGGAAATTCATCTCAGGTTGTTTCCATTGTTTAGGAGCACTGGTGAGTCGATACCAGCCACAAGATTTCACACTCTGGGTTAGATCAATGCTTCCATTTTTTCCTTTCCCTTTTACAATAAGACCTGATGCTTCCTTTTATCAATGCCAACCAAATGCTGGTGACAAGGTATTTTAGCCCAAACCACAATTGACAGACCATTTTAGTTTCTCCACTTTCAGATTCAGAGAAAGTACGGATCACTGTCTTTTACCTGTGTTGTTGCTTTTTTTGATGGTGTTTATGCAATGGAAAGTGAAATACTTTCCTGGTACATAGCATGCGGTCAATAAATGTAAATTAATAATAGCCCTGTTGTTGTGATAGTAACAAAAAGTAGAAGAGAATATATAGAGCAGTTGGTCCCAGGTCTGAGTCACAAAATGCAACACTTGTATGTAACCAGAAGACAGGAAAAAAAGGTGTTGACACTGCAGAAGTAGCTGGCAGAGTGAAAAGGAGAGAGAAGGGGAAGAAACATGATGAGGAAGAAAAAGTTATAAAAAGAGAATTGCACCAAAGAAAAGATCTCGAGGGGAATAAAGGCCCCTCACATCAAAGAAATGGACAGAGAGAGGAGTGGCTTTAAGATGGCAGTCGAGTAACAGCTTCCTTGCAACTGGGCATGGTGAGACTGGGGAGAGAAGAATTCAGGCATCTCTGGCTGTTTTTTTCCCCAATCTTATCCTGTAAAGTTTTCGGTTTGCTTGTTTTGATTTGTATTATTGCATTTTTGTCTTCCCTCTCTACTTGGTGCAGGTGGGGTACTGTGTCCAAACAGGCTGGCAAAGAGCTGCTGACCTAATCACTCCCAGAGATTGGGGGCTCTTAAGGTTGGGTCAAAGTACCCTACTGTACACCTATATTGCTCCCGTCCCCCTCTTTCTGTGCCTCTTTTCCTTTGGTCAATAGTTGCTTCTACCTACCCCCTCTTCTTCCTCCTTTTTCTTTTCTTTCTTTCTTTTTTTTTTTCTCCTTTTCTTTCTCTTTCTTTCTTTTTTCCCTTCTTGTTCTTCAATCTTCTCATCCTTCTGGTTCTGTACCAAAAGGGCTCATCGAAACCCTAGTCCAGAAGCACGGCAATTTAAAGAGCAGGAGGAAGTGAAAGGAAAATTAGGGCAAGGAAACAGATAAAAGAAATCATGAAGAGGAATCAGCAGAAAACTCCAGGCATCATGAAAAACCAGTCCAGAGCAACCCCCCCAAAGGGGCTGTAAGGTAGATACTGTAGAGGATTCCACCTATAAGGAAATGTTAGAAATGTCAGAAAGGGAATTTAGAATACAGATGATGAAAACAATCAAGGAAATGAAGGAAGAAATGAAGGAAAATGCTGATAAAGCGGAAAAAGAAATC
>CAUYON010001200.1:0-18306 GCA_963573935.1 Arctocebus calabarensis
ACTAATCAGATTTATGTTTTCCAGAAATGTCATCAAGCCACACGCAATAAAGATGGTTCCAGTCCATGAACCCCTGTATCACTCTTCTCTGGAGAAACCCCAACTGCCCCCTTCTATCATCGCCCGATTCAGCAGGAAGCAGTTAGATTGAGTCTTCGCCGCTTTTCCCTAACAGCAGTTGGAGTTTCTACTCAGAGAGGGAGAATTGATGCAGGACAATTGGCACTCTAGCCAGCTCAGCGGGGCTGGCAGACCTTCTGCTTCCTCCTTGGCAGTGTCGGTGGTGTGACAGCCAGCTGAAGAGCCAGTGGGCTGGATGACAGGCAAGGAGGGGGACCTCCAACCTCCACCAGAGGCTCCAATTGCCAAAAAGGCTGGACAACTGCTGAGGAGACACCTGTGCCTTGGAGTCTCCTTCACTTCACACTTAGGACTAAATGTGAAATCCCCATTTCCTATGCCTAGGTCAATTTCTTGTGAATTTCCTAGGCCTCAATCCCATGAATGGATTGTATCCATTCATTGATACATTCATTCACCTTGCCCCTGGCGGAAGGGACTGTATTCATTCGTTTCCTGGCCAAGGAACCCATACACCTATATGTACCCCGAGACTAAAGGCCTAAAGGAGAAGATGGGGAAAGACTGGGAGAGAAATGGAGAGAGCTTCTCTCTCCCCACTAGAATTCTCTCCCTCTACCAGGAGCTTTAGTGTTTTCTGTACTCTTTTCTGTAAATAAATTCTGTCTTACCGCTAGGGGGTGGGGGGGGAATAATGTAATGAAGAATAATAAAATACATGTTAAAAAAAAAAAAAAAAACATAGGTAGGCCGGTTAGAGTTTTACTATCCATCCAGACACTACAGGGTGACCTCCAAAGTGGTAAGTGACCTCCTACCTCCCTGAATTAAGAATGTCAGAGCAGAAACTGTTGGGGTCTCTATCAGACAAAACTGAACTGCCACCTGATCTGTCTTTAAGAGGGATTTGGCCATTTTGTTTTAGTTGGTTTTTGAGTCGATTGTTTCTCACAGCCAAATAGAATTTTAACTGATAGAGGTGATAATTACACCAATTTAGTGATTAAAAAAAAAAGAATCTAATATGATCTATTATACTTGAATTTCACTGAACAGTGAACTTCCAATACCCATGTAATAAAGGATCTGTGGAAGCTTAGAAAGCTTTTATGATCAAATTTCAAAAGTCCATGTCTATATATAGCTAAATTTATTCCATTCATTAAAATCGAAAAGAACTATTTCATAGGCTTTTATGTGGAAAGAGCATAAGAGCACAATCTTGATTGTCCTATTGGATAGGTTTTTAAAGATATGAATTGTTCTTTATATGTTTATTTCTTATAATGGCCTTTGCAAAAAGAAAAATGTTAAATTTTCCAGGACTGTGAAACATTTCTGTAGGATAGGCAAACATGCATTATTTTCTAAATATATTATCTGATTCAGAAATAAAAACTTAAGAATATAGAAGAAAGAAAAGTTTACACGAGTCTTGTACTCTTTGAAATGAATCACTGCAGTCCAGCTGCACGCTGAAGCTAAATATCAAGAAATTTGAAATGAAAATTTTTGTGAAGTACCTGAAATGAAGGCACAGTTTGGGTAAATAAAAGCTTCCCACATGCTTTCTATTTGGGGAATGAAGTGGCAATTGTGGCTGTGTATTTATAAAAATTAAAGTGCTGTCTCAGAAAGAAGACTACCTTATGTGTAATCCAAGATGAGTTTAAAATGTTTCTCAAGGTAGAAGTAAGGTATTTATTAACTTGCAGTTTGGAGTTTACCCAGATTCTTTGATAAATACTTAAACAGAAGTCATAGAGACCAGTGTTATACAGCATAGAGAAAATGAATTTGATTTAAATAATTCTGAGAGTAGGAACTACCATAGTCTCACCTTGACCACCAAAAGAATTATTTGGCTTATGGATGCCGACTTACTTATATATCAGCAGCAGCTCCAAGAAGTATCACGGAATTAATGTCCTGGTATAAAATATTAAAATAAGAAACAGGGGAATGTCAACTGTGAATTCAAATGAGGCACTGCACTAGAAGTTAAGAACTAGAGATTTTTGCAAGGGGAAAAAGGTTCCCTCTTAAATATTGAAAGCAAGGAAATTCAGAATAGAAAAGCTGACAGAGACAGGGCAGCCTTAATTTACATGTCAGCAATAATATCTGCCTTACAAGACTATTTACTTGGTAACTTGATGACATTCCTTAAACTGGTTACCGTAGTAACTACCACACAACACATGTGGCTCCAAGACACAAAACATCTTCCTACAAGAAACACAAACACCATCCGTGTCTCAGAGGAACATTGCCATTTGGGGTAATGCTGATACTGTGAAGGAAAGGTGCTAGTCCTGATTCGCTGTGATGTTTTTTCCTTAATTTCTACATTCTAGTGGAGTGTCAACAATGCTTTTAATGTTCTTCTCACTCCTATTTATCACTTCCTTACCTTTCTTAAACGTTAATTACCTAAACACCAGCTTTCTGTTAAAACTGCTAAAAAGCTTTCCACAAATCAAACCCAACCAACCTTTGCAACTCGATTTCCAAAAAGAAAAATAAAAATCCTTTACGATTTATTTTCTTCTGTTCCTTGGTTCATGCATTTCCTCACCTTGAATACCCTTCCTTAACACCAAGTGCATAAATGCTTTCAGGCACTCAGGGCTTAGCTCAACTTTCCCCGGGGAAAAAATTCCCATTTGCTACCAATAAATGATAAACTCCAACACTTTTCTAATTTTCTAGTTTCAACTTTATTTTAAACTATGTTTTGGACAAGTAAGTATACTAATTAGAAATCCATTTCCATCTCACATTGAATTTTGTGTAGCTCTTCATTCCAGATTAGCTAGTGCATTATCCTACTGAACTTATACCATCTAATTTCAACTTTAGGTTCCCCTGAGAATGGAAACAACATCTATTAATACCTGTGTCCATGTGCCAGAAATATATAGGGGTCAGCAAATGTTTTGTGTATTTAATTGGCTTTATCTAATAGTAATTTAAATAGGATACTAAAATTGGGCACTTATTCTAACTTCATCATCCAATAAGAATGATGAGGTAGTTACTATTAACACCTATCTTTTGCAGATGAAGAGACTGAGCCTTGGGAAGTTCAAGCCACCTGCCCTGAATACACAAGTAATGAATAGTATAGACCAGGATGTAAGAATTGAGTTGTAATAGAACCCAAGGTTTAGCCACTAGGCATAGTGTCTTCTTTGCTTAAGAGATAATAAATTAAGAATCCTTAAGTCTCTGTTTTGGACATGGGTTAGAATATAACCATGAGAAGGGTATGTCACATCACAAAGGTTCGTTTGTAACAAATGAAATCAACACTCAGAACTTTCTTTTTCTCCACGCCTCTTTATAATCATTATATAAACAGCCAGTGTTAGGTAATAAAAACAAATAGACAAACAATAACATTCAACTCCACGATTTTGAGCAAAGCTTACCTCTTCTCCAAGTCATTTCCTTACCTGTAACATAAGAGATTTGGATTGTATGATGTCAGAGACTACTTACTGGGTCAAATTCTAAGGATCAGTGTTCCTCTTTCCTATCTTAGATACTTTCAGACTTAGAAAGGTCATGTCTTCCCAGCTTGAAAGATGGTTCTAGGAGATGATTCCTTGTCAAAAGTCCTCCAAAATTTTTCCCTATTTTAATCAAAGTAACAGCCAAAATACTTTTAATGACCTAAAAGGATTTATCCCTACTTCTTTCTCTCTTACCTCATTTTGTACTCACTACTCACCGCAACTACAGTGGCCTTGTTGCTATGCTTTCAACTCAGGGCCTTTGACCTGGGTCCTCTACCTGGAATTTATCTCAAGTAGATCCAGGTCTCTTCCACCTCCCCTGAACGTCAGTCTTACTGAGGATCGTCCTGGTCATCACTTCCCTTGAATGTCACACTCTTACTAAGGATCATGGTGGCTCTCATAGAGATACTCCATCTGTTCACTGTTTTATCTTTTTCTCATATTATTTTAACATAATCAATTTATTACACTTTTTTATGGTTTTTCTTTTTTTTATCTCACTACAATGTGAGCTACAAGGTCAGGAATTTTTGTGTTGTATACCATTATATATTCCCAGCACCTAGGACAGTGCCTTGTACATAAAGAGTGCCCAATTTTGTTAATCATTTGGGTGAGTGAAAAATGATCTATTTTTATTCATTCATCGAGATTACTCTCTTTATTGGTGACTGCTAGGCACAGTTCCAGTTGTGGGAATCCTCTTAATGATTTTTGAAATCTTGGAACCTCACACAATTTCACCCATTCTGGTCATTAAAAAATGTATCAATTATGAAAAATGAGTACTCTTTTAAGTTTATAAAGAGCAGGTCCCCTTTTTGCAAAAATCAAATTTCAAAGCTTAGACTTTGAAAATTTACTCAAGCTTCAGCCAAGGCTAGCTAATTTCAAGTGTTCTTGTGTTGGTACAAACAAAAAAGAAAAATAGATAAATTTAGGGTTTTTTGGTATATCGTGAGGTTTGCAGGCTATTAGGCTAAATTAGCTTTGGTTGCCTGAATGATGTTTTAGGTAACTTCAGCTATCCTCAAGCATTACCACATCTAATTTTTAATGTCATGCTTCAAGAAAATATAAAGAAATCAGAGAGAAATTCCAGAGAGCCCTATTATAATGATAAAATGAAAGAGTGGAGAAAGATCGATTGAATTAGAAAGATACAGCCTGAAAAAAACACAGATTACTGTTGAGGTTTTTTCTTTGTAAATATTAAAGAAAGAGGCTATTATCCTAAAAGGGAAAGAAGCTATTATCCTAACTATGTGAAGGAATACTGTTTTATTAAGCAATCTGTGTTTATATAAGTGAACATCTGCATTAAACGAAAGTTATCTCTTCACTTCTAGGGAACAGTAGTATTAGAAGGGAAAATAGATTTCCCCACCCCACGTTTTGCATAAGTGGATCCCTAATTGATTCTAGCAGAAGTCATGGAAAATCTGCATGGGGATGACCTTTCTCCTGAGATATTGGGATGTATAAATAGCATTGTGTTTCCTTTGAAGGGATCATCAGAAATTAACACGAAACGCACAGTGGGATTGCTACAGGGGAGCACTTCATTAAACTGAGAGGGAAACAAAAACTGCTCAAATCTTTGAGACACTCCAGAAAAAAAAAAAAAAAAAAAAAAAAAGCAGCTTTCTTTTATTTAGACTGGAAACATAGTCCGTAAAAATGTCTGCCCTGAGAGCCACTGTATGTATTCTGTAACGACTGATAGGGCAGCTTAAATGAGTCCCTATGCTTCCATGAAAAGACTTTTCGACTATAGGTCATAAGATCTGGGTCTTCCTCTACATCCTAATATTAACTTGCTTTTGAAGCCATGGTAAATCATTAATTTCCGAATAACACATGCTTTTAAGCTGTTAAAGGGGGTTAGTGGTAAGGCTAATTACCTTATCACGTTGAACAATGTCTTCCTTTAAAATGCGAAAGCAGGCTCCCCAGCTGTAGCATAGTAGTTAGGGTGCTGGCCACATGCACTGAGGCTGGCGGGTTCAAACCCAGACCAGGCTAGCTAAACTACAACTGCAACAAAAAAATAGCCGGGCATTTTGATGGGCATCTGTGGTCCCAGCTACTTGGGAGGCTGAGGCAAGAGAATCGCTTAAGTCCAAGAGTTTGAGGTTATTGTGACCTGAGACACCATGGCACTCTACTGAGGGTGACCTAGTGAGACTCTGTCTCAATAAATAAATAAATAAGTAAATATAAATAATAAATAAGTAAAATAAAATGAGACAACATGTGAGAGAATCCATCTTTTTTCCCAAAGTAACGTATTATTCAAATGCATATTTAATTATAAGAGATTTCTGCAGCTACCCAGGAAGGATAAGGGCTTTTGGGAGGACACATCACTTCCTGCTGTTCTAATTTTCGAGGACGTTTTCTCTAGAATGACCACTGAGGTCTTATAAGCAGTGACACTTTCCAACAGGATTGTTCTTAACTGTGTCTGCACGACATTCGGAGGATAAAGACAGATGGAGTCCGAGGGTGTGGTCAGGTCCAAGTAGGTAAATGTGGGAATGTTGAAAGAAGTCAAGACAGGTGTAATATACAGGGATTTACCAACAAGTCAGTGGGAAATCAGGAATTTGAAGGCAAAAAAAATAAAAATGATTGCAGGATCAGAGGGTATGAGAACAGGAACAACAGCTCTAGGTAGTTCAGTGGTTCAATTTCACCAGTACTCTCTTATTATCCCAAAAGATAATGAAAATAGTGGTGACAGCTGGTGAGACTTACCGAGACTGCTTTCTAAACATCACTTATTTATGACAGAACTCAGGAAAGAAGGATCACGATTTTGTTCTTCTTCCCTTTCATCTGATCTGTGGGGAACAGTCTATCTTTCCAAAGGAGGAAGTGGCTTCTGTTCTCTATGCTGTACTTAGTGTGACCACAGGCAGTGAAGGAGAGACTGAGTCTCTTCTCTGGAAATAGGAGTTTCCAAATATTCCATATTAGCACTCATTTCAGACTTTGTATTGGCTCCACTGCATCAATACCACATTGGTTAACAAGGAAAGAATTCTTTAAATGTACCTCAACATCTTTTCTCTCTCTGGCTAACCTTCTCATGAACTGTTTGGTCCAAAGCATAATCATTCCCCCCTTATGGAACTAGTCTAAGATGTCATTATGGTTTCATTTTATTAAATTATAGTATCTTGCCTTTTATGCACTTAAGCTTATGGAATGCTTAGTTTGTTACAGTAGAAGAATGAAAATAAGGGATGGTGCCTGTGGCTCAAAGGAGTAGAGTGCCAGCCCCGTATATCAGAGGTGGTAGGTTCAAACCCAGCCCCAGACAAAAACTGCAAAAAAAAAAAAAAGAGTGAAAATAAGGACACACACCACTTGGATTTTCCAGTTTTGAGGGTTTGTGTTTTTTTCTTTCCTTAGCTATACCTATAACCTTAGATGTTGAACTATTATCTCCAGGATACTACAGGATACATGCACTCATTTTAGGCCAAGTCTACATTTTTCATAAACTTTCTAACATACTCTAATTTTCTCTATATGCATTGTCCTTTTTTCTTTGCAATTTTTCATGAGGCAATCACAACCTTTTATCTTACAGGCATGCAGTGGATCAGCTGAACTATCCATGGAGGAAAGTTAGAGGATTATGAGAAACATCTGGCACCCAGAAAATGCAGAAATGTCTGGAGGGTTAGTGATCTTTTCTGTTAAAAAGACTAATACCCTACATACTTTTCTGTTAAAAAGTCTAATACCCTATATACTCAAGTTTAAAGCAAAGAAGAAAGTACTAATAGAAATTATTGACCATTATGCATCTATAATTCATATAAATAATATCATATATTAATCACTCATAATGTACTAGTGCTATTTATCTCTGTTTATCTATTGCTTTACGTATAAATCTGTATTTTTATTACTTCATTCCTGACCTTACAATCACCTTAGAAGGTAGCAATATATTATTAGTCCTATTTTAGAACTGAAGTATTGAGATACAACATTGGGAGACTGCTGTACTTGGTATATGTCACTCTGTATCAGTTAGTGGCTATTTATAAGATATTAATGCATTATGTTAATTTAATGCTATTTTTCATCATATGAACAACTAATTAACTTGTTTTTTCTCATGCAAAATACTGAATAAGTTCAATGATCAGGCTTGTGAAAGTACAAAATTGATTTATCCATGTTTTCAGAAAATAAAATCATATTCTCTCAAAAATTATGACTCTCTGCTATCCTCAAAAGTGCCTGCTTTCAGCCATCAAAGTTTATGTCAAATTCCCGTGACACTGTGTAGTTGTGTTTCCTAATCATCTCTGACCCTCTGATATAAAATTATCCTCTAGCTCATGGTTCATTAATTCTTTAATATCCTGATACCCAGGCACTTAAAAAACTACTCACCATAAAAGAAGGAAACAAAAACATCTCTCTTTACATTTATTTGGCCCTTTTATCCCTTTTTAACAGTTTCTACATCCATTATCTAGTTTAAGCTAAAAGATAAAGCATTGGAATGGAAACACACATTTTGGTACACACTTTCTTATTTCTATTTTCAGTTCAAGTTAAAGGATAGAATTAGAGGTATAATTGCTATCTGTGGCAGACTCTCTAGCTAACTATTAATAACTAATCTCTCCTTCCTCAAAATTCAGAAACCTACATTTTAGCTAGATTCTTGGCTTCCCAAATAAATGATACCTTCCACAACTCCTTACAGTCATATGTAGTCATATAAGTAAATAACCAGATGTATCTGTGAAATTGCTTAAAAGTCATCCTGCTGCCTGGGAGGTGAATGGGACGGCTGGAGTTCTAGCAACCATCTTGGGTCACATGGATTAGAAGCTAAGTTTAGAGATGATGAAGCAGTCAGCTAACAGGAGAGCTACTTTGCCAGGGCTAGACTACTGAGCTTTGAACTCTAAATTCTGGTGACTTATGTATACGATGTGCCAGCCTCACAACAATACTGTCAAGTAGGCACTTTTATTTCTATTTTACAAAAGAGGACATAAAGGTCCAGGGATTTTAAGTGACTGACTTATGTAGAATCCCAGTGGAATCCATGGTTTAGAATTACAGTTCCTAGTATAGTTCTAGTAAAAAAATAGAGACTATAAATTTGCCTATTTACTAAGCTAAAATAGGCCTTATTTAATTAGAAACACTCAGTTTATAGTCAGGTCACGAGAAGCAAATGGATAATTTCACTACCAAGGCCAAATTGGGTGATTTTAGTACTTTAGTGGCCCTTATTTCATGACATCATGTAAGTTTCAAGAAACTTTCCCATTATTATTTCTTTAGAAATAAAGGCAGGCAGGCAGGAAGGAAGAATAGAAGAAAAGGAAAAAGAACATTTTTAAGTGCCAAGCAGTTGATGTCCTGAACTACTTAGAAACTTATAAATCTAAATATAAAGAAAGAGAGAAAGATGCAAATTTTTTTTGGCAGAAACAACAAAAGTAGAGCCTCAGTTTATTGGCTGGAAGATGCAGCTTTTTAGCTGTGACAGCAACGTTAGGTCAAGTCAAAGACAATGAAGCTAGAGCAGATTAGAGCCAGCTAAGAGGCTGACAAGGCTACTGATCCTCAAATAACAGTGAAGGTTTTAAATACTGTTTGTGAAGTCAAAGGACAGAGATAAAGAATGAAAACAGCGATTTTATCAAGGGCCAGAAAACAGTAGAGGAGACAGTCAGTCAGGTACTTTTTTGAATTACAAATCTTTCTTTTTTTTTTTTTTTTTGAGACAGAGCCTGAAGCTGTCACCCTGGATAGAGTGCTGTAGCATCACAGCTCACAGCAACCTCCAACTCCTGGGCTCAAGCGAGTCTCCTGCCTCCGCCTCCCAAGTAGCTGGGACTATAGGCGCCCACCACAACACCTGGCCATTTTTTGGTTGCAGTAGTCATTGTTTGGCGGGCGCGGGCTGGATTTGAACCCGCCAGCTCAGGTGCACGTGACTGGCGCCTTAGCCCGTTGAGCCACAGGCGCTGAGCCTACAAATCTTTCTTTCTGATTTGGTTTTGACATGTGTAGCTGAAATTCCTAGATAATTGCCTTGGGTTTCATTTTATATCTGAGGTTTCAACAGTTCCATTTCTTACTGTATTTATCTGCCAAATGTTGATTAGAGATAAAAGTGAAACCCCTAAACAATAAACTTCTTCAACAGAGTGAGGCTGGATCTCGGGGGCCTGGGGTGTGGTACCACAGAGAATCGAGCAGAGAGACTCCGGTAACTGGCTCGAGCTTTTTCTCCATCAGTGATAAATAACATTTAGCATTTACCAAATACCTCTGGCATGCCAGGAAGCTTGCCTGTATCATTTGGTTCTCAATCTCCCTCATCTTAAATAGAAACACGACTACAGGCTTGCTGCCTGCTTAAAAACTTCATCTGTGCGACATCCTCATTCGGAGACCTTGGCCAGCTTATCCATCTTTCCTCTCCCTCCGTTTTCTTAATCTATGAAATGGGGGTAACATTAATGTCCACTTGAACTGTTGAGAATGGTTAGCTAAAATATACAAAGTATTTAGAATAGTGCTGCCTTACAGAATGATGCTGCCTTTAGAATAGCACCTTACATGTGTTTGTTATTATTGCTTTTGTTCTTGTTGTGACCCTTTCCCCCATTTCACTGAGAGGAGCAGAGGGCTCACAAAGGTTTACCCAGTTAATAAGTGGCAAAGCCATGATAATTCTGAATCACAGGACTGCAACCTCTGAAATTAGGTGGTCATCACTCTGGGATACCTTTTCAGGTCTCACTCCAATGAAGGGATGTTGACTTTTCAGAAACACCTTATAAAATATTCATTCCTCCCCCAAAATTTCTCCTCCCTCAAAATGCTACTCATTGGAAGCAGAGAGATTTTTCTGCCCTGGAGGGTGAAGGTAGCCCTGCCCTCCTCACCTTCCTATTCCAGCCTTTATTACAGCTGAAGTGCAGGCCCCGGCCCGCCCGCAGGCTAACAGCATTACAAAAGGGCTACATGATGTGAATCGGAGTTATCAGTGGCTTCGTGACAACCACAAAATGAATACTGAATACAATTAATTTCTGCGTGTTTGAAAAGCAAGCTCCTAAGTTTGTTAGGGATAGAGGCCTCTCCTGGGCTTCCCTGTCCTCTTCCTTCCTGAACATCCCTCCCATGCTGACCACAAGCCTTTCTGTCCAAGTCAGAACAGTGTTTTCAAGTCTCCACCAAAGTGTTTTCAAAATTAGAGTAATCTGAAGTGGATTTTAACAAACTTCTCTCCTTTCTTCTTGCTTTCAATGCCTACTTAAGAACAAATGCGAAGTCAACTCCAATGTTCTTTATATTTCAAGCCCAGTAAAAAGACATTAAAATTTCAATAAGCAATAATGTCTTTTTACTGCATTTTAGTACTAAAAAATAAGTGGTTCTAAGACCGCTGTGGCTGTTAGTACTTATGGCCGAATTATTTTAATTGTCTCAGAAGTGGTACTAAAGTTTAAAAAAAAAAGAAAAAAGAGAGAGTACATGTATGAGGAGAGAAAAGTGCCATCATTATGCTCACATTTAAGAAGGGAACATTTGTCTGCATTTCAGTCAACAGCAAACCACTTTCCAGTAAATCAAAACTCAAAGAGGCGCGTGTGGCAAAGTTCTATGGCATTTGCTACCCGTGGCTGGGTTGTAGTAAATTTAACTTTGTTGTGCAGAAAGCTGCTGCGCAGAATTATGAGTCCATTTGATTCCAATTTAATCAACTTGAAGTTCCAGGCTGCCCCATTTTGAGGCTGAGAGATATTGCATTACGGTGCATGAGACATATTTTTCTGCTTGGCAGAAAGCCCTTCGGGCTTCTGTTGCCCAACTCAGTGTCAAAAGATGTCTGAGGTTCATGGGGATGTGGGAAGCTAGTGTTCTGCTCCAGCTGTGTATATCCCACAGAAAAGAACCACTTACCCAAAGGCAAAAGGAACAGGGGTTGTGGCACACGGGATAAAGTGGAGAACAGAGCAGATTCTTTTCAAGTGTTTCCTAAACAAAACAGACTTAGCCTGAATAATAAACTATCTTTTTATACTCAATTTTAACAAACAAACAAAACCTCTCTTGCCCTACATTTCCTCACCAATATCCATAGCATTTATGATTTCTACTTACTGTAAACTTTGGGAAAAAATTGTCATTACTAATAGTTTACATTGTCCTCCTGTCTATTCTTCGGGATATTCCTCTAATAGGGCTCTGCTTTCTATTGATACACAAAGGATGCTTGACAACCACCCCCCGGTCTGTCCCCTTGCTTCAATCTATATTTAACAGGGTATCTCAGGGTCTAACCCCAAATCTCTATTTTTCTTTTCATATACTTACTTCCTAGGTGTTTTCATTCAATAGCATGACTTTAATTTCCATTCATATGCTGATAACAAAATTTATATCCCCAGTATCATTCTCTTCTCTGAACTACAATTATTTTCAACAACTGCAATTAAAAGTCTAATAGGTACCTTAAAATTAAAGCCTCCCAATGACACACTTAATACCTACCTTCTTTGAATCCAAAATGCAGTCTTCTCCAACTCATTAACTGCCAGTTTTATCCTACCAGACGAAAACCTGGCTTTAGCCTTTGATTTCCTTTCTCACATCTTACTTCTAATCTGTCAGCAAAGACTAATACTTTTAGATTCAAAATATATTCTGAATCTTCCCACTTCTCTACTACGGGCACTGCCACCTCCCTGTCCTTGACACTGTCTTACCATGTTTGAATGCTGGCAAGAAAATTTTAGCCATTATTTACTTTCACCGAAGTTTTACTTGATATAGAAATGTCATAGTAATTCTTTTAAAACCTAAGTCAGATCAAATCATTTGATTCAAAACCTACCTATGTTCTCCAAACGCATTTAAGTGGAATGCAGATAACTTACCATGACTCATAGCA
Organism: Arctocebus calabarensis; assembly: GCA_963573935.1. Taxonomy (NCBI): domain Eukaryota; kingdom Metazoa; phylum Chordata; class Mammalia; order Primates; family Lorisidae; genus Arctocebus; species Arctocebus calabarensis. Next base: position 12,562 of record CAUYON010001200.1, read on the forward strand.
TCCTAAAACTTCTTTAAATGCCTTTGTCTCTAATACCATTCTGGTTCACAGACTGGAGCCACACCAAGCTCCTATCTATTCCCTAAACAGCCCTCTTGTGTTCTTACCTCTGGGCTTTTGAACTTGATGCTCTGACTACATAGAATGTTCTGTCCTCAGCACACTCTCTCACATGCTTCCATTAGACCTCCCTTAAATGTCTGTTCATCAGAAAGCTGTATGTGCTCCATACAAAATAACATCCTCAGACCCCTCACTACTGGCCCCTTTATTCTGCTTTGTTTTTCTTCATGTCACTTATCACCACCTGTAATATTTTGAGTTTATTTGTCACTAGCTGTCATCGCTGACTAAATCTGAACATCACGTGGATTTTCTTTTATTCATATGTATTTTAAGTGCTTCAAATAATGCCTGGCACACAAGAGATTTGTAATAATTTCCAAGGTTACTTGAATAGTTACTTCACAATGGTGAAAGGAATCGACAATGTAAAACCTTCCTTTACCTGACTTAAAGGACACTCAAAAAAGTATTAGGAAGTTTAGAAGACTCTTGAATTTCAAAATATATAAATTGTGTGAGGCAATCTCAGCAAAGGGGACAGGGTCAGACCAATCTACCTTTTGACACTACTTTCTGTCACTTTGTAAAGTTCATACATATTTGATATAAAATTTTTCTTGACATAATAGAAAGTGAGTCTTGATCAAATAATTAGGAAATATTGATTTAGAAAAATCCGATGGTTCAGGCTTTCTGAAATAAAGGAATTGAGAGCCAAGAATCATTGGATTGTGATGACTTGGCTTTTTTCTTTCTTCTTCTTTTTTTCTTTTTTAGCTTGCTTGAATCCCTCTTTATCTTGCATGACTACATAAACCACATGATCAGTACATCTGGCTGAGTGTTCTGGTCCCAATAATGTTTCTCCATAACTGTTAACATAAAACCACCTCAAATTAATGTCTCTATTAAATTAAACTTGACGTAGTTCAAAATCTAAGCCAATATGTTTTCAGTTCGGCAATCACTCATCACTCTTGTTTTATTAATTCTACACATAGAAGCTGAAAACGTATTAACTTTGTTAAACAAAATCTGATTTTATGACTCAAGTATCAATCTTCACTATACAGTGATGAAAAAATTCTATAGCATTTTATACATTATTTCTATAGACATATAGAGAGAGTTTTCTTTGATTTTACTCTTACAGGATGTAGCTGAGATAATTGCTAATTTGTATTTCCTTCTAATATACATATCAATCTTTATGTTATCTTAGACTCAACTAAAGATAATACACCAAACAACAAAAATACCCCAAACCTCAAAATTACATAGTATTTATTTTACAAAAACATTTTGCTTATTCTTTGAACAAGACTTGACAAATTACCACATTGGCATTTCAAATGTCTCAGCGGGGTACTTCAGGTCCTTCATTAAGAAGGAAGTTTCACTTGATGAGATGCAATAGATAAAGATGCAAGCAAAATCTGCTACAGCACAAACTTTTCTAAATCTCATCACCAGCCCCTAATTCTTTTTTGGCCAGATCCCTGTCTGTGTCTACCACCCTAGACTCTGAATATTCTCTATTTCTATCCCCTACAAGTTACCATTTTTTGTCTTCCTATTTTGTTGTCCTAATATGTCTCTGTATAGAAAGCGTACCCATTATCATTGAAATATGTGTCCTGTTTCCCCTTGCTTATCAATTATTTCTCCTTTTGTATTATTCCAAACCATTTAGCACTCACAGCTTAATACATGTATTTTTGGAAACAATATCCTCAATAATATATGGCCAAATGTGCATGATCACATTTTGTAGGGAGCAATTAAGGATTGTGAAACAGCCTGGACTAATTTGGAGCCAACTTACCAGAATTGACTGACAAAAATGAGTATAAATTATCATGCCCTGCCTCTTTACTACAGCTGAGTTTAATTTTCATGGCCTTAATATTACTGAAATAACACAAAAACAAATACACTCTTGTGGCCTTACCATATGATGATAAAAGCTGAGCACTGGAACAAACATTATAATTGTGTGTTGTTATGCTGTTTAGTTAACATTTGTCTTATGCAGGAAAAAATAACACAAGACAAGCATTCTATCATATTAACGGGGTATCATGTGTAATTATGACCTTTATATCACAACATGGAAAAATGCTTAGCATAAATGAAAAAAGATGTAGACATACTGTGAGAAAATACACGCCATGTGTTCACATGGAAATAAGATTGAACAGGATTGCAAAGAAATAAAAACAATAGTTCTGTTTGGTTTATAATGTCGAAGAAAAGATGTTAAAGAAAAATTGCACCAGTTAGAGGTTAAACAGAAAAGGAAGACAATTCAAGACTTACTGCAACAGGGAAAAAGGATTGAACTCAAGTCTGCTGAAACAAAAAGAGAAAGCTTTTAAGTACTGGAGGATGTTTGGAGAGAGGTTGATCAATGCAATTAGACCACATATATTTGTTAATTGGTACTTTACAGAACCTGGGAGGGAGGTGCTCTATCTTAATGATTACATTTCAAGGAGATGGCTCCCAGGTCCTTAGAAATACATTCCTGGCAAGGGCCTGGGAGAATATTTACACCCAAAGAGGCAGAGAAAGAATTTGTAATCACTAGTTGTCTGAAACACATGCTCTAAGAAAAGGAAATCAGTACTCAGAGTCAGAAGGAAAACTTTTTAAAGTTTAGTCAGGCAAAAAGAACATTAAAGCCTTTTTGATATGAAATATGGGTAATGTTTTTCTATCTTTATTTTTTATATAATATGGGATTTTTTATAATTTAAATCTAAAAAGCAACAAAAACTGCCCCATTTAATAAGTTTTGAACTCACCAATATGTTCTTTTGAGCAAAACAGTCAAAATTATAACTCATATGGCGATTTCTTAAAAGAACCTCATACAGTTGGTAAGTGCTACAGATCCTACCATAGTTCATCTTTGAAGACACCAAGAAAACAAATGTAGGGTTTTTCAGTATCCTTACTGTGGCTTTCTAATTTCTCAATAAGTAAAATGTTAGATTGCTGGATGGCTCTGAGGCACATTAGCATCACAAAAATAAGTAAAAAGGACCATAGAAATCTCTTAGCTAATTCTTTTCACTTTCTTTGTTTATACTTCCCAGTAAAATTTTATGTTTCATTGAGCAAAGATGCTCTAAGTAGCTCCTGTCACTCCCAGTTAAATATCAATATTTAAACTTCTGAATACCATCTTATATGAGTTCAAGTTTACTGAAATTTTGAATCTGACAATGTTGTAAAATTATCCCACTTTTGCTCTGGAGCTTTTAGGGCACACTGCATTTAACCTTACAAGAACTAATAATGATATTAGGCTAAAAATCTTGACCAGGAATAAAAAGAACAGTTTTTTTCCCCAATCCACCATGAAATATATATATGCATATATATATAACACTGATCAAAATCTTATCATGTTTTTGGTCAAATATTATAGTTCTAAATCTGTAATGAAAAGGCAAATGGAAGAATATACTGTGCTCACGGCTAGGAATAATCAACATTGTTAAAATGTCTATACTTTCCAAAGCAACTTACAGATTTAATGCCATCACTATAAAAATAACAACAATGTACTTTTGAGACTTGGAAAAAATAATTCTTCATTTGATATGGAACTGGAAAGAACCCCATATAGCTAAGGCAGTTCTTAGTAATAAAAACAAAGTCAGGGGAATCAGCATACCAGACTTTAGGCTATACTACAAGGCCATAGTGGTCAAAACAGCATGGTACTGGCATAAAAAATAGAGACATAGGCATTTGGAATCGAATAGAAACCAGGAAATGAAACTAACATTTTATAGCCACCAAATTTTCAAAAACAAATAAGAACATACACTGGGGGAAAGAATACGTATTCAATAAATGGCGCTGGGAGAACTGGATAGCCACATGTAAAAGACTGAAAATGGATCTGCACCTTTCTTCATTCACAAAAATTAATTCAAGATGGATAAAAGTCCTAAATTTAAAGCGTGAAACGAAAAAAATCCTCAAAGAAAGCATAGGAAAAACACTTGAAGATATGGGCTGGGGGAAAGGCTTTATGAAGAATTCCATGGCAATTGCAACAACAACAAAAATAAACATGGGACTTAATTAAACTGAAAAGCTTCTGTACATGTAAGGAGACAACAACCAAAACAAATAGCTGTACACAATGGGAAAGGATATTTGCACATTTTGAATCAGACAGAAGATTGATAACTAGGACCTATAAAGAACTCAAATTAATTCACATGAAAAAAGCCAACAATCCGATACATCAATGGGCAAGAGAGATGAGTAGAACCTTCTTTAAAGAAGACAGATGAATGGATAGGAAACATGAAAAAAATGCTCATCATCCCTAATTATTAGAGAAATGCAAATCAAAACCACTCTGAGATATCATCTAACATCACCAAGAATGGCCCATATAACAAAATTTCAAAATTGCAGATGCTGGTGTGGATGTGGAGAGAAGGGAACACTTTTACACTGCTGGTGGGACTGCAAACTAATACAACCTTTTTGGAAGGAAGTATGGAGAACCCTCAAAGAACTCAAGCTAGACCTCCCATTAGATCCTGCAATCCCATTACTGGGCATCTACCCAGAAGGAAAAGAATCCTTTTAACATAAGGACACTTGCACTAGACTGTTTATCACTGCTCAATTTACAATCGCCAAAATGTGGAAATAGCCTAAATGCCCACCAACCCAGGAATGGATTAAGAAGCTGTGGTATAAGTATACCATGGAATACTATTCAGCCATTAAAAAAGATAGAGACTTTACATCTTTTGTATTAACTTGAATGGAAGTGGAACAGATTATTCTTAGTAAAGCATCACAAGAATGGAGAAGCACAAATCCTATCTACTCAATTTTGATATGAGGACAATTAAAAAACTAGTACATAGTGGGGGTGGGGGAAGGGGAGAGCAGAGAGAGAGAGAAGGAGGGAGGGGGTGGGAGAAGGAAAGAGCAGAGAGAGGGAAAGAGGGAGGGGGTTGGGGGGTCTTGGTGTGTGACACACCCTTGAGGGCAAGACACAATTATGAGAGGGACTTTACCTAACAAATGCAATCAATATAACCTGGTTTCTCGTACCCTCAATGAATCTCCCCCCCAAAAAAAAAATTTAAAAAAAAGAAAGCTCTGAAATGTTAAGATCTCTTTCAGCTCAAATATTTTATGATTCTAAGATTCTACTACTACCTCATAAGATCTCTATGAGGCAAAAGTTAGTTTACGTTTGTTTAGGTTTTTGAGTAAATACAAAAGTGCACCCCAAAAGAGGCAAAAGACATGGTGGGTAGTTTTAGAATAAGAAACTATCATCCCGGATAATGCGGACTAGTGAAATAGTCCCAAGGAAATCTTTTCATAAACCCATTCTATGGAGAGCTTTAGAAATGATGAGGTTGCCAAGCCTTAGTTCATACTAACAGCTGAGTTGAGTGTCAATTTACTATGTTTCTAGAAGGACCACAAAATTTTCACTGTATTAAAAAAAAAAATTAGAGCGGTGCCTGTGGCTCAGTGAGTAGGGTGCTGGCCCCATATACCGAGGGTCGCGGATTCAAACCTGGCCCCAGGGGGAGGAGCCAAGATGGCGGTCTGTAGCCAGCTTTCTGCAGACGCTCCTGTCCAGAAGGAGAGTTAAAGGACAGAAATTTGGCGAGAAAGCCA
>CAUYON010001203.1:0-10889 GCA_963573935.1 Arctocebus calabarensis
AAATACTTGTGACCTGAACTCATATGTTAAGGCAAATCTTGATTTTTAATTATTCATTTAATTGGTGAACTGCTTCATTTAAATTGCTAATTCAGGGTGAAAGATTTCATAAAAAACATTTTATTGCTACAAAGGGAAACATGGTCACAAAAAGCCTTTAGGTGGATCTTTCAACGCACATTACTATTCAATATCCAAGGCTGTAAAAAAATACACAGTCAGAGCACAAAATACTTGCCCAATTTACCTCTTCTAGGGTAAGTATTCAAAAAATTAATGCACACTTGAATATTCACTCCCAAGAGCAGCATTTAAGTTCAAATGCTTAGAATAGATTACTAACAATATACAGTAATTATCTTTAACACCAATAAAGTAATAAAAATCAAGCTTAAAAATTATACAAACAATTGATCAGATCTAGCTTGGTAACTATAAAAACTGAACTAAAATAGTCTTACCTTCATTTTATTAAACAAATGCCAAACATTTAGAAATTATGTAAAACACAATTTTAACATGTGGAAAGCATGCAAAAGGGGCGTTAACTCTCATTTTTAAACTATTAAAATTCTTACCCTTTTCCACATTAGCACAGAAATTTAAAGCTTTTAAATCTAATACCTTATATTTAATTTTCTTCAGGCTGCTCAACGGGGAAATCAGAAGGCTCTTCCTTTGCTTCTTCTTCCTCTACTCCCCCCACTTCTTCTATTTCCCCCTCTGCCCCTACTTCCCCACCTCCTTCTGCGTCGCCCTCGCCCTCTACTCCTCCAGTTTCTCCCACGTCCTCTGCTTCCTCGGCTTCCTCGGCTTCCTCGCCTTCCTCCGCTTCCTCTGCTTCCTCTGCTTCCTCCGCTTCCTCCGCTTCCTCCACTTCCTCCGCTTCCTCCACTTCATCCACTTCCTCCACTTCTACTCCCTTTGATTCTTCTTCTTCCTCTTCATCCTCCTCTTCTTCAATAGGCTCATCAATTTTTTCTTCATCCTCCTCATCTCCTTCTATTTGCTGATCCTGAGAATGATCTTGAATTTCAAAAGGATTCTCACCCTAAAAACATGTGAAATGGCTTTTAAACCCCCACATTCTTTTTTACATCAGTGAAATTTGTATTTGCTATATCATGAAGAATAAATACTATTTAAAGGTTTTAACTTATAACCAGACCATTAATTATTTATTGAATACCTCCTTCTTACCAACATGGGTATACAATTTACTGAAGCCATTACTTTACATTCCATAAACTGGAATACTTAAAGGTCATATTTTCTTCTTAAATGAATTTCTAAAATCATATATTTATGTGTATGTGTGTACATATACAACAAATAAGTGTGTGTGGGCTCAGCGCCTGTAGCTAAGCAGCTAGGGCGCCAGCCACATACACCGAAGCTGGCAGGTTCAAATCCAACCTTGGCCTGCCAAACAAAAATGACAACTACAACCAAAAAATAGCCAGGCGATGTAGCAGGCACTTGTAGTCCCAGCTACTTGGGAGGCTGAGGCAAGAGAATCACTTATGCCCAGGAGTTGGAGGTTAGAGTAAGCCACGGCACTCTACCAAGGGCAACACAATGAAACTCTGTCTCAGAAAAAAAAAAAAGTGTATATGTGTATGTGGTTTATGGTAGAAAGAAAACAGATGATGCAAAGATTTACATTTTACTTAATTATATCAGTATTCAATGTACAACTGTTAAAGGATCTCTTAATCAAGTATTGTGTTTTTTCTACCTCATTAACATGCTTTACTTATACTTTATGAAGACAAATCTTTAATTTGGTAAACATGCAGATATAATTTCATTTTAATATTTTATTTAAATACTTGAATTATGTATGTGTGTCAAATCTCAACATAAGTTAGACCAGATGAGAAAGCTATAATAACCTGGTAAGAAATGAAGTGGCAATAAAGGATATTAAATAGGCAAGTATTAGGAGTGGTGCTACCTTTAAGACAAGCCAGGCAGGTATGTGAAGGAAGAGGCAGAGTAGCAAGAAAAGAAGTACTAGGGGCTATTTTAATAGCCCATAACAGGAAAATGTAAAAGTTACAGTGACAGCATTAACAGAATAGGAAATTAGAATCCCAAATCCAATGGAAAGGAAACAGGAAAGAGGTAGATAGGTTAGGTTACCCCATTAGAATTTCAGATATTTAACTATCTAATAGGTAGCTATAAATATGCAGCTCAAGAGATAAATTCAAAGAAAGACATTTACATTTGTGAATTGCTTGCACAGAGTGCACAGTAAGCAGGACAGCCCTCGGGTGGGACTAGGGGAGTTAAATATTAAAGGGGGCTGGAATGCAACCCTATGAAAATATCTACACTGTATGTACATGGGGGCAGAATTTAGAAGAGAAAGAATACTTGGTGCAGGAAGAAACCCAAGAGAGTAAAATATTATCTGGTAAAATAGTTTCAATAATAAGTGAAAGATGAACAGTATCAATTGAGGCAAATAGATAAAAGCACAAAAGGATTGAAAAGGATCACTAGAGCTGATCATCATTAAAGCTTAATGAGGTTCTTTAGGATTTATTATACCATACCCTTTACTTTTTTTTTTTTTTTTTTAAGACAGAGTCTCACTATGTTGCCCTGGGTAGAGTGCCATGGCATCACAGCTCACAGCAACCTCAAACTCTTGAGCTTAAGCGATTCTCTTGCCTCAGCCTCCCAAGTAGCTGGAACTACAGGCACCCGCCACAACACCCAGCTATTTTTTTGTTGCAGTTTGGCCAGGACCGGGATTGAACCCACCATCCTCAGTATATGGCGGGTTCAATTTGGCCGGTGCCCTACCCACTGAGCAACAGGCGCCGCCCATACAATGGGATTTTTCTTTTTTTTTTCTGAGACAGAGCCTCAATCTGTCATCCCGGATAGAGTGCCGTGACATCACAGCTCACAGCAACCTCCAATTCCTGGGCTCAAGCAAGTCTCTTGCCTCTGCCTCCCAAGTAGCTGGGACTACAGGCGCTCACCACAACGCCCGGCCATTTTTTGGTTGCAGCCGTCGTTGTTGTTTGGCAGGCCCAGGCTGGATTTGAACCTGCCAGCTCAGGTATACGTGGCTGGCGCCTTAGCCCATTGAGCCACAGGCGCCAAGCCCATACAATGGGATTTTAATTAAGTCTCATCCTAGAGTTCTTGCTAAAAACACAAATTGCTTTAAAAAAAAAATCCAACTCAAAATTCCCAGGGGAGAAGCCTGTCAACCACCACATAAAAGAATTTCAGGACATAGTTATAAGAGAAATTTGAGGGCGGCTCCTGTGGCTCAGCGAGTAGGGCGCCAGCCCCATATACCGAAGGTGGCGGGTTCAAGCCCGGCCTCGGTCGAATTGCAAAACAAAAAAATAGCCGGGCGCTGTGGCAGACGCCTGTAGTACCAGCTACTAGGGAGGCTGAGGCAAGAGAATCGCTTAAGCCCAAGAGCTGGAGGTTGCTGTGAGCAGTGTGACGCCATGGCACTCTACCCAGGGTGATAAAGTGAGACTCTTGTCTCTACAAAAAAAAAAAAAAAAGAGAGAGAAATTTGAGAAACATGAATTCAAATAGTCTTAAAAAATGCCAAAAAACACTTTTTGGTCACTCTTAGACTAAAGGGTGATTCTGACAGCATTCCTCCAGTTGAGAATTACTAGTTTAAAAGTAAATAATAGGAAGTAAAAAGCACATGCAAGGTGAGAAGAGAAGAGAAAATAGGGGGAGGGCCAAAGTCTAGGAAAAGTTAAGTCATTTTTAGTTTAGGGAACACAAAAGCATGTCTGTTGGGGAAAGACTAGGAAAAAAATAAGAAAAACATCAGATGCAAATAAGGGAAGACATGATGATTATACAAGTTCCCAGATGAAAAGCAAAGAAGACTATTTTCCCTCACAGATAATACTAAAGAGGAGGGAAAGATACATATACATGAGGCACACAGGAGAATATTTACTGAGCTCACATCTAATGGTCTCAATCTCCCTAATGCAAGAGAAGAAATAAGAATACGGGAAGTGAGAAGAGTAAGAATGAAATTTGGGCAATGTGATAAAAAAAAGTTTGGAATAGCTGCTACAGGAAACACATACACTGATGGTTAATATGTAAAATTATTATGAACTGAGTGAAAATCTTGCAAACACGGACTGGCACAATTATATGGTATTTTTTAGCAAGACAGACAATTAATAAAGCTAACCACATGTAGCACAGTGCTGAAAACTGCTAAATGGTAAAAGAACAACATTTCTTATTGAAATGGAAGCCCATGAGGGCCCAGAGCAGCAAGTGAAGGCAAAACAGGATGATACAGCTAGAGAATTACCAAAGATCGATGGTTATTTGATGAGGAAAAAGATTTAAAAGGGGGGCAGCTCCTGTTGCTAAGTGGGTAGGGCACCAGCCCCATATACCAAGGGTGGCGGGTTCAAACCCAGCCCCAGCCAAACTGCAACAAAAAATAGCTGGGCGATATGGCAGGCACCTGTAGTCCTAGCTATTCGGGAGGCTCAGGCAAGAGGATCACCTAAGCCCAAGAGTTAGAGGTTGCTGTTTGCTGTGATGCCACAGCACTCTACTGAGGGTGACAAAGTGAGACTCTGTCTCTAAAAAAAATAATAATAATAAAGAAAGAAAAGATTTAAAGGGATATTGTGTCAGAGCGAGCACTTGACAGTGAAAGATTTTTAAATCATGACCAGAGCTGACTATGAGCAAAGGATAGATGTTCTGAGGAATGACCACAGGAACAGAAAGAAATCCCTGAGTCATGTGACTCCAATGTTTCTTGAATTTTTTTCTTTTTTTTTTGTAGAGACAGTCTCACTTTATCATGTGACTCCAATGTTTCTTGATTTTTTTTTTTTTTTTTGTAGACAGTCTCACTTTATCGCCCTCGGTAGAGTGCCATGGCATCACACAGCTCACAGCAATCTCCAACTCCTGGGCTTAGGCAATTCTCTTGCCTCAGCCTCCCAAGTAGCTGGGACCACAGGCGCCTGCGACAACACCTGGCTATTTTTCTGTTTTGCAATTCAGCCAAGGCTGGGCTTGAACCTGCCACCTTTGGTATATGGGACCAGTGCCCAACTCGATGAGCCACAGGTGTCGCCCATGTTTCTTGAATTTTAACATGGATATGAATCAACTGGGATTTTGTTAAAATGAAGATTCTTATTCAGTAGGCCTGGGTATGACCTGAAATTCTGTGTTGCTAATAAATTTCCAGTTGATGCTAATACTATTGCTCCATAGATCACATTCTGAGTAATAAGGTTCTAGAGGTTCTAGAAGAGTTCTCCTGAACTCAGGTGCTTTTTCTCTACAATATGCACATGAGCAAGACAGGTCTACCAGTGTCCTCTCCCATTTCATGAATGACTCAATAGTGTAGCTTGAAAATAATATATAAAAATTCTAATTTTGTGTTCTTCCCTCATTAAAAATTATTTTCATACATGAATAAAAACTACTAACTTCTCAAAAGTTGTGACAAAGAAAAGAGTAACAATCTAATTTTTCCTAATTTCACCATGATACTCTTATCTTTTTGATAAGGGTATCATAGCTACTAAATTAAGTATCATACCTCCCATAAATCTGGATTTCAATTTGGGACTGTATTCACTTTTTTTTAAAACATTGTCAAGAATGCAGTAAACAGTGATGACATGATTAACAAGTAAGAAAATAGGCCCCCCGCAAGGAACAAGCCAATGTAACTGAGGTTATTCAGCTTGGAAGTCACTGATTGAGGCATAATTAAATTGAGGATCATTAAATATCTATCAGGTTTCTTCACAGAGGAGCTGTTACCACAATAGTCAAAATAAATGATACTTCTTAAGCTACGAAACATTTACTTACTTTTTTTTTTTTTTTTTTTTTTTGAGACAGAGCCTTAAGGTGTCACCCTGGGTAGAGTGCTGTGGCATCACAGCTCACAGCAACCTCCAATTCCTGGGCTCAAGCGAGTCTCCTGCCTCTGCCTCCCAAGTAGCTGGGACTAAAGGCGTCCGCCACAACGCCCGGCCATTTTTGGGTTGCAGCCATCATTGTTGTTTGGCGGGCCCAGGGTGGATTCGAACCCGCCAGCTCAGGTGTACGTAGCTGGCGCCTTAGCCCATTGAGCCACAGGCGCCACGTCAAACATTTACTTACTAATATAAGTAACAGACTATTGTAAAACTTTAGTATAACAGATCGCTTCAGAATAGAATGATTTTAAGTTATATATTATTTTATAACGACTCATGAACTAAATTCTAAAATTTATTTCTGTTAAATCCCTGAACAATAATAAGTTCTTGTTTGTACAATAAGTATGTAATAAATTTTATGTCAAAGTAAACTCAAACAAGATCCAATCTCAAAAACCCTAAAGAGTAGTCCAGGTATACCCAATTGTTCACATCTGAGTTGCCTAATATGAGGAGCAAACTTTTTCACTGCTGCCTTCCTGATTCCATAAGGGGTATCTTCTGGAACAAACTGTCTGTGCTTGGCACAAGAAACTGGTTGTACATAACTCATTCCCTTCTGGGTCTCCTCTTTTGGGTTTTCCCAGCAAATTAAAAGGTACATTCTAGTTTGCTCTATGCAGTGTGGTAAACTAGGGGAGTCCTATTCCTGTCCATCTGGCTGATAACAGAAGTTGGGGGGATTTACAGCTATCTAAATCAGGAGCAGAATATTAGAAGTACACAATAACTATTACATGTTTAGGACATAGTCTCCGAGTTGATCTTATTTTTAAAACAAGAATAAAGTTGACATTCTGATTCTATCCAACTCTTGTGTATCTCTCAACTAATTCAGAGCTCGAAAGGGGATAAGAGAACAATCACTTAATACTCCTCTCCTGGCCAATCACAACAATTAGGAAAAGATCCAAGATGCTAAGCAAAATTTGCTAACCTGAGTACTATATTGAAATATCAAAAAGGGTTACTATGTGACCATTTAATTATTACAGTACTACATTATTACCTGAAAAGCTTTTGCTCTGAAATCTTACCTTAACAAAACGTTCATATCGTGCCTTCACTATTGGATTATTTAAAATGCTTGTAGCAGTCAAGACACTCTCTCGTTTTATTTGTTCCTTATAAGCCTATTTAAAAAAAAAAAAAGAAAAGAACATACTGAAGGTACTTGAAAACTGTGAGATGAGAAATATTCCTATAATTGAAACAGCATTTATGGGTCAGGCACAATGGCTCACCTATGTGAGTTAATCATAACACTCGGGGAGGCCAAGGCAGATAGATGGCTTAAGCTCAGGAGTTTGAGATCAGCCTGAACAAGAGGCAGACCCCATCTCTACTAAAAATGGAAAAACTAGCTGGGCATTGTGGTAGTTGCCTCTACTCCCAGCTACTCCGGAGGCTGAGGTAAGAGGACTGCTTGAGCCCAATAGTTTGAGGTTTCTGTGAGCTATGACACCACAGCACTCTACCCAGGGTGACAGAGTAAGACTTCATCTCAAAAAAAAAAAAGAAAAGAAAAGAAAAGAAAAACAGCATTTATGTTCAAATTCTTAGATTTAAATGATTTACAGAGCAGTGATTTTCAAATGGTGTGCTACAGCACACTTGTGTTCTATGAAAGGATCTTAGATGTGCCACAAAAATTTTTAAAGATCATCAATTAAATTATTTTTGAAAGACGTTCAAAGGGTATTACTTTTACTCTTTTTTTGATCAAAATAATTTAAACGGCAATTTAACTGTAAGTTCAAGTGTGCCATGAGATAAAAAAGGTTGAAAACAAAACACTGCTATAGAGCAACTACGACTGTGACCATGATCTGAATCATCTATGAATTATCAAGCCCATCAGCTTCAACAAAAAACTCAGTACCCAAATAGTACTAGAACTACTAGACAGTCACTTTCTCTTCTTTCTGCTCTACATCTTCCTCCCCAGCTTGCTTAATTTACTTTTTCTTCCCTTTTTTTGGAGACAGAGTCTTACTCTGTCGCCCTTGGTAGAGTACTATAGCTTCACAGCTCATAGCAACCTCAAATTCTTAGGCTTAAGTGATTCTCTTGCCTCAGCCTCCCAAGTAGCTGGGACTACAGGCACCTACCAAAACACCTGGCTATTTTTTAGAGATGGGGGTCTTCCTCTGGCTCAGGGTGGTCTCAAACCTGTGAGCTTAGACAATGCACCTACCTGGGCCTCCCAGAGTGCTAGGATTACAGGCGTGAGCCACCATGCCTGGCCTCAGCTTAACTAATTTTCATGCTATAAAAAAAAATAATAATTTGTCATACAAGAGAAATTAAGTCTTCCTTCAGGCTGTCATCACCTTATACAGAGGAAGAAAGATAATAATATGGAATGTTTAGTTGTCAAGAAGGTATCAAAGGAATATCAAGGAAGAAAAAGGACAAAGATTAATAAAAGACTATATATGCTCAAAGTGCCTAAAGATGTCTGAATTAAATGAGGTTCACTTTAATACAAAATATAAATTTAAGACTCTGACATGCTCTACTTAAAACTTAAGTCTTTAATAGTTAATCTTTAACTCTGCTTTCTTTTTTTGGAAACAGAATCTCACTTTGTCACTCTGGATAGAGTGCCCCAGTCATACCTCACAGCAACCTCAAACACTTTGGCTAAAGCAATTCTCTTGCCTCCGTCTCCTAATTAGCTGAGACTACAGGCACCCACCACAACACCTGGCTATTTTTAGAGACCAGGTCTACCTCTGGCTCAGGCTGGTCTCAAATTCATGAGTACAGGCAATCCACCCACCTTGACCTCCAAGAGTGCAAGGATTATAGAACGAGCCTTAGTGCTCGGCCCTAAATTTGCTTTCTTTTTTTTTTTTTTTGAGACAGAGCCTCAAGCTATCACCCTGGATAGAGTGCTGTGGCATCACAGCTCACAGCAACCTCCAATTCCTGGGCTCAAGCAAGTTTCCTGCCTCAGCCTCCCAAGTAGCTGGGACTACAGATTGCCTGCCACAACACCGGGCCATTTTTTGGTTGCAGCCATCATTGTTGTTTGGCAGGCCCGGGCTGGATTCGAACCCGCCAACTCAGGTGTATGTGACTGGCGCCTTAGCCTGTTGAGCCACGGGCGCCGAGCCTAAATTTGCTTTCTTAACAAACTATTTCCCCACGATATAAACATTAGTGTTGTTTGAAGTACCTTTGACTAAATAAAGCCAGCCAATATCAAAAAGAATATGCTGATAAAAAAGTAAAACAGTGTGCCTGTAGTCCCAGCTACTGGGGAGGCTAAGGCAAGAGAATTGCTTGAGCCCAGGAGTTTGAGGTTGCTATGATGCCATGGCACTCTACCCAAGGGCGACGAAGTGAGACTGTCTCAAAAAAAAAAAAAAAGAATAAACAAATAAATAAAAGAGTAAATTTTCCAGGAATATTCTACTCAAAAAATGTAACAATAGCCAGGCACAATTGCTCACGCCTGTAAACCTAGCAATCTGGGAGGCTGAGATGGGTGGATTGCTTAAGCTCAGGAGTTAGAGACCAGCCTGAGCAAGAGTGAAATCCTGTCTCTACAAAATAGCTGGGTATCTGTAGTCCCAGCTTTGGGAGGCTGAGGCAAGAGAATCGCTTGAGCCTAAGAGTTTGAGCTTCTTGTGATCTATGATGGGCATGGCACTCAACCCCAGGACAACTAAGTGAGACTCTGTCTCCAAAAATCAATAAATAAATAAAAAGTAACAAAAGTTAGTAACTAATCAATAAATAAATAAAAAGTAACAAAAGTTAGTAACAAAAGTTAGTAATTATTTTTTCCTCAACCATCAGAAAAAAAAAAAATCAGTAATGATCAAATCTTTCCTTTTTGTTCTAAAGCACATACCTATACACTCACAAAATTATTTTGTATAAACTTTTAAAAAGTTAATAAAAAGAATAGTTCAAAAACAGCTATGATTTCCTGAATTTCACCACTACCAGGTACTATTTTAATTGCCTTTTATGGTTTATCAGATAATTTAATCATTAAAACAATCACATCAAAGTAGAATGATTACCCATCCTCACTGTACAGATAAGAAAACTTAAACAAAGAAAGGTTAACTTAGTTTAACATGTTATATACACTAAACCAGAATTCAAACCCAGGAAGTCTTGCTCCAGAACCTACAATCTTTTTTTCATTCATTCATTTTTGATAGGGTCTGGATCTCTTGCCAGGCTAGAGTGCATCATCATACCCCAAATGCAACATCCAACTCTGGTGCTCAGGAAATACTCCAACCCCAAGCTCCTCCTGAGTAGCTGCAACTAGAGGTACATGTCACCATACCCAGCGAATTTTTTTTATTTTTTCCAGAGACCAGGTCTTGCTACATTGCCCAGGCGCATCTCCAACTCTTGACCTCAATCTAGCCTCCTGCTTCAGCCCCACAAAGTGCTAAAATTATAGGTATGAGCCAATGCACCTGACCCAGAGCCCACACTCTTAACTACTACACTCTGCAATGTCTCTCTTGAGTATACTCAGTTACTCACATATGAAAATGATAGGATAATATGTAAAACAATGGCAAAGGACTGATGTATAATTCAATGGCTTTATTAAGACAGATCAAAATTTACCTGCTTCCCTTTGATGTGATCAGGCGACTTTAAGTGCTGCTGAACTGAACTGTGCAAGGCGGGGATATACACACTACAAGCACTGCAGTGAACAGTCTCTACTTTCATCATGTGATCATCTGCAGTGACACCTACAAAAGAAATCCAATTGTTAAAGAAATGACTCGCTCTTTCCGCCATCTTGGGGCCTGTGGAGGTCTGCTGGGAACAGGACTTCTAAAAGGCAAATATGTCTGGAAGGCTGTGGTCCAAGGCCATTTTTGCTGGCTATAAGAGAGGACTCCGGAACCAAAGAGA
>CAUYON010001206.1:0-12300 GCA_963573935.1 Arctocebus calabarensis
ATTATGAATTGGGCTGCAATAAACAATCTGGTACAGATATCTTTGTTGTACTGTGATTTTTGGTCATCTGGGTATATACCAAGTAAAGGAATTATAGGGTCAAATGGCAAGTCAATTTTTAGATCTTTGAGTATTCTCCAAAAGTCTTTCCAAAACGGATGTATTAGTTTGCATTCCCACCAGCAATGTAGAAGTGTTCCCTTTTCATCCTTAATCATCACAGTAATGCAAATCAAAACTACCTTGAGATATCATCTAACTCCAGTAAGATTAGCCCACATGATGAAATCCAAAAACCAGAGATGTTGGTGTGGATGTGGAGAAAAGGGAACACTTCCACACTGCTGGTGGGAGTTAATTTTTTAAAATTTACCAAAGTAATATCGGCAATGGGAAAATAGGATCACAGTGGTAATCAAGATGTATAGTAAACTAGAAATATTTTCCCAATTCTCTGGGCTAAGCATATCTGTCAGAATTCTTGGATAGTCTTTAAAAAGAAACAGTAACTGCTAAAAAGCATGGCAGAGATTTTATTTTCTGATAACACTGAAAAATAAGGATTAAAGTTAGAATTTTTAAATTTAGAAAATAATCAAAATATAAGCTGTATTCCTTCTATGTATTGTCATGTTATGGAACAAATTCCTACCTAGCATCTGTCTAAATACCATATATAGTTTTATTTCTCTTGGTGCTAGAGCACTAGCGCACCAGATCTACCAAATAAGAGTTTCAATTAAATTTGCTAGAATGCATATAAAATACTAAAACATTTTCCTTAAAATTCCTTTAAGTGTATGATAGACACACACACACACACACACAATTTTTTTTACCATCAGATATTCGACTGCCAATTGTTTGGAATTTCATCAGTTTTTAAAGTATTTCCAAACATGTTGGAAGTTATTTTTACTTTTATAAATGACTTTACATATTTTCAATTACATTAGATGCTTAAAAGAGGTGGAACTGTGCATAAAGCCAGCTTGAAGTGATTTATCTGGCTGTGTGACCTGCAGCCAATTTTCTTAAATTCGGTTTCTTTACCATTCTTCCCGACAATGTTGGTATTGCTCTCCATCAGTCATAGGCCTTCTTTAGAAGGCTGTTATGAGTAGTCAATAAAATAATTGATGCAAAACACCTAGCACATAGGTTGTACTGGGTGGATTTTATTCTGTTAAAAATAATTGCTCAATATATCATATGATTTGAAGTTTTTGAAAAATTTAACCAATGGTTGCCAGAATTGTGTTTTATAAGTGTGTGTGTGTGTATACACACATATATATGTATTGTGTTATATATATAAGAGTTTATAGTGTTTCTTTGTCACTCATTGGGTACCAGCATCTCTTGTGAGGCTGCCCATTCCCATGCTCATAGACAGACCATGCAGTCATTTTTTGCAGCAGGTTCCTCCTGCAGCCCTCCGCCTCTCAGTAGTGGAGAACATCTCGGTGCCACTTGTTTCCAGCTGCTTTTCATAACCTCCCCTCTCCCTTACCTCTCTATTAATTAGGAACAGGCTAATCTGGGAGGAGCAGAAACCCAAATGACAGTGAGTAGGGGCTAGGTCAGAAGTGACAGGAGATATTGGCTACACAAAATTCGTCTACCCCGTGGTCTTATTTGCATGGCCACCATTAACAAGATCAGCTCGAGGTTCAAGACGGCTCCACTGATTTCAGTAAACACAGCTATTTTCAGAAATACATAGAGGCAAAAATTAAATAGAAGAGAGGGTACACAGACCTGCATTGAAGGAGAATGGCTAAATCTGGTATATGATATTCCACTTCCATTACTTTAAACACATTTACTCACACGTCCAAACCTGGTCAGCAAAGAAGGGTAGGAAACAAAATTGTTTTTCTGGATGGATCTTTCTAGATCTAAAAAGAGAACTATTGCTACGGAAGAAGGAGGAATGAGATACTGGGAAAAATTAACAGGAGCTGACATGACCCACCACAAACTACCTGACTTAGCCTGAAAATTATCTCAATCTTCCTCAGGCTTTGGTTTATGGAACATAAAAATCAGTAAAGTGTGCAGACAATTTCCACCCTCTGCCCTTCTTCATATCTCCTGTGAGACACTAAGCAGAGACAGTTCTCCTTCATGAATAGATAAAATTCTAGGGGAAATGAAGCTTAAATGAACATCTGAAATATTATGGAATTTTATATGTCAAGAGGCTGGCTTAACAAGTCCTCAACAAGTACTCAATAAGAAGTAGTCATTATAAATTATTATCCTGATTAGTCCAGGTTATTATACAAAGAACAGGATTTTTTTTAAAGTCTATATACTTATACCACTATTACCCTCAGATTCTCCCTGCTCTACTGTTACTGATATTTCATATTTAAAGGGGAAAAAATGAATGAGTATATAACCCTACTTATAACTCACAAAATTCTCCTTTATATATACATCTACCATCCTCTGTGTCAGGTAGCGTTTTTTTGGCCAATTTATTTAAATATTGGTGGAATCCATACATGTATTTGTTAATGATAACATGGTGAAAAGAACCTGGACTATGAATCATAAAATACGGATTTAAATAATAGTAATACTGCTTTTAGTTATTAGTTTGCTGACCTTAGAAAAGTATTTTTAAATTATAACGCAATTTTCATCAACTAATCAATATATAATCTTGTTTTATGTCTGTTTCCATTCAAAGACACCTTATTTAATCTACAGGTGATTTATGAACATTGAACCCACAGCCAGCAACACTATAACTCATGCCTGAAGGAAGCTCCCGTAACACATGTATTTTCTCCATAATTGGAACACAGCCTTTTCGTGCTTAGACACACTAAACAGTACTTCAGTGTAATGCATGGGGGCCCCTCTCAGCAGCAAATCACCAAAAAATAGCACAAGAATGAAAAAATGTGGCATTACATAGATTCGAAAAAAGACACTAGATTGTAGTATCAGAGTTGAAATAAGAAGGCAGAAATACTGTCTTACCCAATCTCAGCTTCCAACTTGTGCATTGGCAATTCAAATTTTTCACCAGTCTGTACTTGTGCATATCTTGAATGACTGTAAAAAAAGTGCTTTGAGTATTAATTGGGGGATTGCAAATAAATTTTAGTGAGTAGGTGAACTCGCAAATACGTAATCTTCAAATAATGAGAATCAACTATCTGGTTCACACATACAATCTCCACATGCAAAAATACAAATGTATATAATACTAATTCAAGTTTTAATGACAGTAAATTATTCTGCAACATAGGTATACCACATGTTTATTTAACTGTAGTTGAATGTATGTTTGCACTGTGTAAATATTTCCTTTGGAAGATTTGGGTTGATTCTGATTATTTTACTATTATTGCACTATAATATATATGCACAATTACCATCAAAATATTCATATTTATAGAAATTTATAGAAATTGACATTGCTGGATGAAAGATGAGGAGTATGCTTTTATTTAAATACATAGTTCTTTCAAAATTACTTTCCAAGAAGACTAGAGCAATTGACACTCTAACTAGAAATATATAAAAAACACAAATTTGGGGGGAAAGTTACTCAATTTCCATGCTTCATCTGTAAAAATAAGAATACATCAACTTCACAGATTTGTAATATAGATGTGAAATGACACATGTGAAAATATTATATACGCTTACTCTTCTATGTATTTGAAATCACTTATTATGAGCATCCGTTAAAATAATAAATCAATTTTTAACAATTTTTCCAATGGATCTTCTCATTATTTTTATGTACTGTTAAGTATTTTCTAAAGAAATTGAGTAACTTTTTAAATATATTTTATTGAATTATCCTACTTTTTGTTGAATATTATAGCGGAATAAACTTATCCTAATTCTAATAGTCAACTAATGATTAAAATGTAGCTAAAGACATTACACTAAATTTCTATATTCCTATATTAGACACTTAGATGTTTTCCCAAACACTGTTTTCATTAAATTTACTACCTGAGCTCATTTAAATTGTATAATTCATTGAATTTTAATGCTTATATATACTCATAAAACCATTACCACATCAAGATAGAGAACATTTCCCAGAAGCACGGCTTTATGTGGTCAATTTCTTCCTCCATCCCAGAACTCAGGAAAAATAATGATGTACTTTTGGGCCCTGTAGATCAGAGTGCATCTTACAGAATTTTATGTGAATTAAATAACATGTTGTTCCTTTTTGTCTAGGTGGCTCCTTTCCCTGAGCGTACTGTTTTTAAATCTCATACCTGTTGCATGTTTGCCCAGCACTGTTTTATTGCTACGTAGTTGCCATTTCTTGAATATACTCTCAGAATGTAATTATTTATTTTCACAGTGAGGACCCTGTGACTGTTTTACACTGGGGCCTACTTGGAAGAAAGCTGTTCCCCAGTAACCTGCAATTCCACAGTGAACACGTATGAACACACAAAAGACTGATATACAAGTTTATAAAGAAACTACAAAATGATTTTTAAAAAGTGCTATGTAAGTTCCCAAGTCCACCACAAGTATGAGCATTCCAGTTTTTCCATAGCCTCATCAACCATCCTATGTAAGGATTTGAAATTACAATTAATGTGTGTATAATAGTATTTCATTATGGATTTCTTTTGCATTGTCCTAATGACAAATGATGTTATAATTTTATGAACGTTTCAGGCATGTATGTATATTTTTGTTAAATGCTTATTTAAATATTTTGCCAAGTATTATTAAGTTGCATTCTTGAGTTTTAAGAATTTTATACATTTTTTAACATGAGTTCTTTGCCAGATAAATGTATCAGGAGTATATTCTTTAATCCCATGGCTTCCTCTTCAATATAATGATGTCTTTCAAAAAAGAATTTTTTTATTTTGATAGGAGGCCACTTATTATTATGTTCTCAATGTTGTATGCTTTTTGTGTCCTGTATAGAGAATGTTTGATTGTCTTATTTTTCCCTGAAGTTTTATAGTTTTAATTTTTACATTTAGGTCTATGCTTCTATTCAAGTTAATTTTTCTGAGTGGTATGAGGTGAGATTTGAAGGATTTATAGATAGACAGATAGATAGATCTATATCTAGATTTCTTCCTACATATCTATTCTATTCATATATATATCAGATTCAGATATCTATTCATACATATATATATGAATAGATGTAGATGGATCGATATATATAATATCTACACAGGAAAGATGTTCCAGCACCAATTTTTAAATACCCATTCCATACTGTTTTAATGTATTTTCCCCAAATAAATTTGTCATACATACCTTCTTTTTCTGAACTGTATGTTTAATTCCTCTATATTTGTCTTTTTACCACTATTACATGCATCTTGATTATTGTAGCAATAGTAAAAACTCTTGAAATCAGATATTTTGAATTTTCAGATATTTATTTCAAAATATTACAAGGATACAAATATTTTTGGTTACAAGGATCACTTTAATAATGCTTCAATCATGTTTATAAATGTGCCTGTCATAAGTGTTCATTGAACCTGCGAGGTCAGTTTTCCCTCAGCCCCTTTCCCCGTCTTCCCACTGCTTCATTTCCCTGAGTTTTACTTTCCTCCATGCACATGTGCACTCATTGATTAGTTCCAATTTAGTAGTGACTACATGTAGGACTAGTGTGTGCTTTTCCATTCTTTTTTAAAATTGTTTTTTACATTTTTACATATACTAGTGTTTATCAGGTTTCCACTTTTTGCCTTCACAAAATTAAAAAGGCTTAAAATTTAATAACAATAACAATGTTTAAGTAAGGACTAGAAACAAAAATCTCGCAAAGAACAAACAAAGATAAATACATTCAGAAAAGAAATTAGACAATTGCTGCAAGGAAGTATTAAGCAATAATAATCATAGTAATGCAAAGAAAGTAACATTCACATTATCAAATAAGAGTATGCCTATTACAGAATGCTTTGACTCTGAGATTCAGTATGGAGTCATCAATTAACTTCTTCTTATTATTTTTTTCAAAGTCTCAAAAACTAGACAACTAATATTTATAAATAAAAATAAAAGATAGTTCCAAAAAACAGATCATGCCAAATCTTATAGATGATAGAAAAAGAAATACTTCAAAATCATTCTACTTAATCTGGATATACCTGGTATTAAAATTGGAAAAAATATATTATTATAAAGGGGAAATGACAAACATAATTCACTTATAAATGAGGACACAGTATCCTGTATCCTAAACAAGATATTAACAAGTTGAAGTAAAAATTAATGTTAAAGTAATGTATGTTAGTCAAAATTGAATCCAATTTATGTGAAAATTAGTCACTATTTTTTTTTCTTTTCCTTTCCCTCACCCCCTCCCTCCTTCTCTGTCTGGTCTCCCCTTCCCCCATGCCCCACCATGTCATTAATTGTCATTAATTGTCCTCATATCAAAGTTGAATACATAGAATTCATGCTTCTCCATTCCTGTGATGCTTTACTAAGAATAATGTGTTCCACCTCCATCCAGCTTAGTACAAATGCTGCAAAATATCCATTTTTTACCATTCCATGGTATACATATACCATAGCTTACCAATCCATTCCTGGGTTGAAGGACATGTAGGCTGTTTACACATTTTAGCGATTATAAACTGAGCTGCAGTAAACAGCCTAGTACTAGTATGTTTATAATAAAAGTTTTTTTTTTTTTTCCTTCTGGATAGATGCCCATTAATGGGATTGCAGGATCAAATGGGAGGTCAAGGTTGAGTCCTTTAAGGTTTCTTCATACTTCCTTCCAAAAGGGTTGTATAAGTTTGCATAAGTAAAGTTTACATAATTAAGTTAAGTTTACAGAATTAACTTAGGATAAAGGTCTCCAGTTCCATTCAAACTGTTGCAAAAGGCATTAAGTCATCTTTCTTCATGGCTGAGCAGTAGTCCATGGCATACATACACCGCATTTGTTAATCGACTCATGAATTCATGGGCATTGGGTCAACTCCACATGTTTATAATTATGAAGTACATTACAATGAACATTCAAGTGCAGGCATCTTTTTGATAAAATGACATCTTTTTCTTTGAGTAAATACCCAATAGTAGAATTCCTTGATCAAATATTAGGTCTACATTTAGTCTTTTCTTTTTTATTGTTTCATGTTAATTTTTTTTTAGGATACAAGAATTAAGTTACAATGCTTGCACTTGATATAGGCCCTCTTGCAAATGTGTCCCACCCCCAAGGGGTGCACCATACACCCTAACTTTGTGCCTATTATGAGGGAGCACACCAATCCTCTTCCTTCTCCTCACTCCTTTGTTATTTCACCCCCAACCTTGAATTGATTTGACTTTTTCTCTTATGTGGGTGGGCATGTATTAGATCACCTACTGGCTTCTTATTATAATTGAGTACATTGGATTCACACTTCTCTATATTTTACTAAAAAAAATATATGTTTCAACTCCACCCAGATTAATACAAAAGATGTAAAGTCTCCATAGTTTTTAATGGCTGAATAGTACCCTATAGTATCCATATACCACAGCTTGTTAATACATTCCTGGGTTAGGGGGGCATTTAGGGTGTTTCCACAGTTTGGTGAGTACAAATTGAACTGTAATAAATAGTAGTTTTCTTCTGGGTAGATGCCTAGTCATGGGATTATAGGAACAAATGGGATGCCTAATTTGAGTTTGTTGAGGATTCTCCATACTTCCTTCCAAAAAGGTCTTTTCCCATTAAGAAAGGTGTCTGTTTGCTTTGTTTATGGTATCCTTATCTCTGCAGAAGCTTTTTAGCTTGATCATATTCCAGTTATTTATTTCTGGTGTTGCTGTAATTATTAGAGATGTCTTCTTCATAAAGGCCAATATTTTCAAGAGTTTTTTTTTATTCTCAAGCCAATATTTTCAAGAGTTAATTTTTTCCCTTTTAGCTTTATAATCTGGACTCATTTATTTCATTTCAGACTTTCCTTATTTGCTAACAAAAGCATTTACAAATATAAAATTTTCGATAACCAAGGATGAGTTGTAGTCCACCAATTTGGAAATGTTGTGTTTTAATTTTGATTTAATCTATTTTTGAAAATTCATTGTGGCATTTTTACTGTTGTTTATAAATGAAGTGTTTAATTCCAAATATTAAAGATTTTTCTACATATGTTCTTGATTATTCATAAATTAAATCTGTTGTGATCTGAGAATATACCCTGTAATATTTCAGTATTTAGAATTTTATTAAGATGAGTTTATGGCCCCTTATTAGGATTATAGCGGTGACCATTTCGTGTGTACTTTAGGTAGTGTTCTTGTGGGTAGTCAAATTCTATAAATATCATTCAGCTGACTATGGTTGATGGCTTCATTCTGATTTTTACTTATTGATTTGGTGCCTCGTTGAATCATTAATTAATAAGAGAGTTACTTTTAAACCTCCCATAATGAATAGATATGTATCTGTCTATCACTGTGGTTCTATCAGTATTTACTTTATTTACTTTTTAATGGCATTGTTTGTTGTTTCTTGCTGATTTGCCAATTATGGCTGACATATATAGTCAGTCAAAATCTCTATTTAGATGTCTATTTATATATCTAGTTATAGATATACACCCATAAATAGTGTTATAATTTTTCTTTTAAATGATCAACTATCTTTCAAGAAAATCAACAGAATTTATATACGAGTGTGTGTGTGTGTGTGCGTGTGTGCATGCACGCGCGTGCATGTGTGGAGGACAGACAATTAAGTTTGTGAACTCATCTTACAAAATGTGCTACATACCTCGTGGCTGAATATCACCACAGCCACCTTCAAAGTACTCTGTTTAGGACGCTATGCACTCACGCCAGCATGGCGTCCACCCTTACAAGCAATTTTAGAATTCTGTTTCTGCAATAGCCATCTGAGCTGTCATCATAAGAGATCAAAAAATTAAGTTCACAAACTCATCCTAGAAAAAATACTACAGACCTCATTGCTAAAAATCACTACAGTTACAAGATGACCAAAGGGAATACTTCAAAGGTGACTATGGTGATGTTCAGCGACGAGGTTATCTCTGAAGTACTCACTTTGGCCATCTGGTAACTGTAGTGATGTTCAGCAGTGAGGTCTGTAGCACTATTTCTAGGATGAGATTGCAAACTGATTTGTTCAATCTCATGCACACACACACGTGCTCTGTTAATTTACATGTACTCTGTTAACATATACCATATATAATGTGTATGAACATACAAACACAGGAGAAACATTTTGGAGGTGATCTTTGGCAGATCTTTGTTTGGGGTAATGTTTTTCAGAATGTATACTTATCTCTAAACTCTTTAAGTTTTATATATTAATTATGTGTATAGCTTATTTTGTACCCAAAAAGAGAATTTAAGAAAGGTTCTTAAATAAATTGTCAGCTAACACGGTATTTGAAAACAACACTTTATAATTTGGGGAGGATTTTCCCAGGAAGAAAAGTCTGTCCAACATTAAAAATTATATACCAATATAATTCTCCAAATTAGTAGATTGATTTTAAAAAATTAAATGATTATGACGATTAATTTTACGTCAACTCAACTGAGCAGGGGAATGAGCAGATAGCTAGTAAAACATTCTTTATGCATCATTTCCTAGTGTTTCTGGAGAGAATTAGTATTTAAATAAGTCAACTGAGTAAAGAAGATCCACTGCCACCAACATGGGTGACATGTTCCTTGGGGACCCAAATAGAACAAAAAAAAAAGGCACAGAGAAAAAAATTCACTCTCTCCTCCTTGAGCTGGGATAAACTTCTTCTTCAGCCCTTACACATTCAGCTCCTATTTCTTGTGCCTTTGGACTAGAATGAGGTCCTGAATGAGGACCTACCCACCCCCACCCCCAGAAACCCCATTTCCATCACTAGCCAACCCCTGATCTCAGGCTCTTGACCTCAGACTGAGTGGGATGCTGGCTTTCCTGGTTCTTCACCTTACGGAGGACATTCTGTGAGATTTCTCAGCCTGCATAACAGTATACACTAAATTCCATAATAAATCTCTTCATATCTGTTTACCTATCTAGCTACACACATGCCATTGGTTCTGTTCCTCTAGCGATCCCAAATACCACAGCTATTTCATGCAACCTATTCATAATTTCAAAACTGTATGCAAACTCAAAAGGGGTGGTAACTTCAAAACTTGGTAAAAGTTATATATTTAAAATCAAAAGTAAATATATAACAATTAATAGAAGCATTTTAATTTGGTATTTTATTAAGATCTAAACATAACAAAAAATGACAAAATCAACCCTAACTTTTATAGTTGTATTGGAGGCTAAAATAAAATATAAAAATTATTTGTTTCATAGATATTCAGAAGAATAATTTCTATTTCTCTTTTTCTTTTCTGAGACAAGGTACCAATCTATTGCCCAGGCTACAGTGCAGAGACATCAACCTAGCTCATAGTAACCTTAAACTCCTGGGTTCAAGTGATACTCCTGTCTTAGCCTCCCAAACAGCTAGGACTAAAGGCACCTGCCATGATGTCCAGTTAATTTTTCTATTTTTAGTAGTTACAGGGTCTCACTTCTTCTCAGGCTGGCCTTGAACTCCTGAGCTAAAGCTATCCTCCTGCCTCAGCTTCTCAGAGTGCTTGGATTACAGGCATGAGCTACCACGTCCGGCCACACAATAATTTCTATCCACAGCTCTATGGAATGTGATCTTGTCACTTCCCTACCAAGAAGTGGAGTTTATTTTTCCACTTCTTGAATCTTGAACAACATAGTATAGTGTTTTGAACAATATAGTATAGTGTAACTGGACTTGCAACTTTCAACTTGAACTATTACAAAATCCACTTTTGAGATGCTTACTCTTAGAATGTACCACTGTGTTGTGAGAAATTCAAGCAACCTAAAGAAGCCACAAGTAGGAGCTCTAGGGGACACCATCTGAGGTCCTAGCTCACAGCCAGTGTGAAGTGTCAGTCTTGTGAATGCACATGCTGAATAGCCAGCCCAGTGAACTTCAGATGACTGCAACTTCAGGTAATATCTGATTATAACCACCCAAGAGACCAAAGACAAAACCCAGCAAACCAAGTTAACCCAGAGAAACATACAAAAATATTTTTTTCCTTAAAGAAAAACTTCTTAAGTGTTTAATACCCAGCAATTAATAGCAAGAATAGGATTATTTGACTTGGAAGATGGCTGGAGCCAGTGTAGACATCCCTTGATGGGATGTAACAAGATGTAACAAGACCCTTTGAAGGATTACCCAGTGATGAGATAGAACAGAATAAATACCCACATAGTCACAGTGAGGAATCTTATCAATATAGTACTAAGTGAAAACAAAAATAAGAACAGAATGAAATATCAAACAGTATCATTCACTATATAAACATTTATATACACAGAAAACAAATTTTTGCACAAACACTTACAAAAATAAATGCACAATTAACAAATCAGAATCATTACCTAGGGAAAGAGAGACAAATGTAAAATGATACATAGTAACGACCCTGCCAGCCCCGGTCATGTATCTACCTAACATTAAGGTAGTGTGTAATGGAGAAAAGGAAAATGGGGCCTTGCAGTGGTCTCCTCAAGGGAAGTGAAAATTTCTTATAAATAAATTGTGGTATATGTACACTGTGAATATTATACAGCCTTAAAGAAAGATGGAGACTTTAGTAAACTCTTTCGTGTTTACATGGATGTAGCTGGAACATATTCGTCTTAGCAAAGTATCTCAAGAATGGAAGAAAAAGTATCCAATGTCTCAGCCCTAATATGAAGCTAATTTATAGCTTTCATATGAAGGCTATAACCCAACTATAGCACAAGAATATGGGGAAAAGGGTGAGGCTGGATGGAGGGAGGATAATCGGTGGGTGCATCTTAGAAGGGTACAGGGTAAATTTACTTAACGCAGAATATAAATGTCTTAACACAATAACTAAGAAAATGCCATGAAGCTTATATTAAACTGTTTGATGAAAATATTTCAGATTTTATATGAAACCAGCACATTGTACCCCATGATTACATTAATCATGCTATGATTTAGTTTGGGAGGATTAGGAGAGGAAGGAAGTTAGTTAAGAAAAGCTCAGCGGGGCTGGCGGACCTTCTGCCTCCTCCTTGGCAGAGTCGGTGGTGTGGCAGCCAGCTGAAGAGTCAGCGGGCTGGATGACAGGCAAGGAGGGGGACCTCCAACCTCCACCAGAGGCTCCAATTGCCAAAAAGGCTGGACAACTGCTGAGGAGACACCTGTGCCTTGGTGTCTCCTTCACTTCACACTTAAGACTAAATGTGGAATCCCC
>CAUYON010001207.1:0-13157 GCA_963573935.1 Arctocebus calabarensis
TTGCCCCTGGCGGAAGGGACTGTATTCATTCGTTTCCTGGCCAAGGAACCCATACACCTATATATACCCTGAGACTAAAGGCCTAAAGGAGGAGATGGGGAAAGACCGGGAGAGAAACGGAGAGAGCTTCTCTCTCCCCACTATAATTCTCTCCCTCTACCAGGAGCTTTAGTCTTACAAATTCTGTCTTACCACAGGGGGGTGGGGGTGGGGGAATAATGTAATGAAGAATAATAAAATACATGTATTTAAGAATAAAATAAATAAAAATAAATAAAAATGGGCTAACTCAATAGAAAGCCTCCCTCTGCACAGAAGTGCCGTCGCAGTTCTCTGTGCTGAAAGCAAGGTGAGGGCTATAGAGCAAGGGTCGTGTTCTAGGCTCCCTTGTTCCCCCTTGGTTCCCAGCATGGTGGCCTTGGGGACACCTGGGCTGGGATTTATAGTGTCTGGTCACATTCAGGACTCTCGGCTGACCCTCCTCACTCATAGCCAGCCTCAGACATGCCTTGGCAAGCCCTGGAAGCTCAACTCCAGTGCCTGGTGAGGCATCATTTCCTACTTTCCATCTGGGCCCACTCACTCCGGCCAGTTGTCTGCAGTTTCACTTCCAGGTTGAGTCTGCCTCTCTGTTCAGTCTTCTGGCAGAATGTGTGTTTGTTTTTTATGTTTTCTTTTCACCCCAGGATGCCTTCTCTTACCTGGACTACCCAGGCTTCTTTGAGGGGAGAGTTTTCCTACTCCATGTATCGCCATGCATGCAAGGCAGTTTTTATTTATTTTTCCTTTTTTTTCCAGACAGTTTTTATTGCAATGATATGACATAAACAAACAGCACTCTTTTATTGCTTTTTGCTTGTTCTGTGGGTCAGTGCAAGTGACTCTGCTTCAGATTGTGGGTTGCTGAGGCAATCTTCCTTCTAATACCAGAGGCTCCTGGGAGTGTGTCCTCCTTATGTCAGATGACAGAGGCTTAAGCAGCCAAGCCAGACAAAGCAAGTGCATCTAAACCTCTGCTCACTTCCTACCCACTGTCATTATGCTGTGCAGAGCAAGTCAAATGACTGAGCCATTGTCAGTGAAGTAGAAGTTCACATCTCACCTCTTCAGTGGGGGTGGGCAGCAAGTCATATAGCAAAGAACATGGAAGCATAATGCTATGGTAGGCAGGGCAGTTGGAAGAGTAATACAATTCATCACATCGTGCTGGGCCTGTGCTTTGGACAACCCCTGGGTAATCTGGGAGAGTCTAACATCGGACTCTCAAGGAGATTAATTCTCCTTGGTGGTGAGTCATCTCTTGTAAATTACCAAAGGGTGCTCCATGTGGGCAGATTAATTATCTAACATGCTCCTTCCTTTGGGATAACACAACCCCTATCCTGGGTGCTTGGCTTGGAAAGCAGAGGACAGGCTAGAATTCAGTGCTCGCTTGCTCCTTGGATGGGTTCCCTAGCACAGGGGATAATCTACAGTTTGTGTGC
This sequence comes from Arctocebus calabarensis, assembly GCA_963573935.1. Lineage (NCBI taxonomy): Eukaryota > Metazoa > Chordata > Mammalia > Primates > Lorisidae > Arctocebus > Arctocebus calabarensis. The sequence continues at coordinate 1,485 of CAUYON010001207.1, forward strand.
TGTGACCTTGTGCACATCCAGCCATAGGACCTAGGGAAGTTCATTTGTAATGATGGATTCCAAGTTATGCAGACTGGAATTATCTGGGATAGTTTTCAGACTGCAATTGTCTGGGAATTGTTTTGGGCAATACAAATCAAAAGGCTTTTTTTTTTTACTTTCTGGAAGTAGCCTTGCCAGTTAACCACATAGGCCAAAGCCAGAGAAAAAGAAATGGGATGGCTATGAAACATTCATAATTGTAGAGTAGCACATATGTCTTTGAAGAAAGGTCTCTTTCTTCTTTCCTTGGGAATGACAACATACCCACAATTACCCTTGCATTCTAGCATCAGAGGAAACACCACACCTCTTTGGACAACAGTAATAACTGATTTGAACATACTGGCCCCTGAGTGCAATGGTCTATGTTGGATGGTTCTGCAGTGCAAAGGAAGTGAGAGGTGTGTTCCATTGCATGACTCTAGGCATGTAAGCGTGCCATTCTCACCTTTGTACTCCCAATGGTCAGAAATGTAACAAATAGATCAGAACTCCAGAATGCCTGTCAGCACGACTTCAGTTTGAGTTTGGAGGCAAAACCTTGGTTTTGGTCAATGAGATTTTTGGCCCTGAACTCTTTACCTTGTCCTACAGCCTCACCCTTGCCGTGGCCCTCCTGCTCAACTTTGGGCTTGGCCAGTGACGTATGGGCTAAAGTGAGGTGTGCAAGTTTTACTAAGATTAGGCCTTCAGAGAGGCAATTGCCTTGGTCCCTGTGTCCTCCATTGTCCGGTCTCTGGAATGAATATATGTGGAGTCTGTAGTAGTTAAGTCTCAGTGAGAGCAAAGATGAGCCACATCCATAGCTCAAGGCAGAGCCACCAGCCAAACTCAGTCAAGCTCTAGCTGATGTGCAGATCCATAGGCCCACAGACCTGCAGATACATGAGTGAAAATGAGGGATTATTACTACAATGTGATAGTGGTTTATTATACAGCATGATTGCACCAACAGTTAGCTAATATACTTACTATTATTATTATTATTTTGGCTGGGGCTGGGTTTGAACCCGCCACCTCCTTTATATGAGGCTGGCACCCTACTCCTCTGAGCTACAACTGCTTCCCTACACTAATTTTTAAAGTAGGTTGTCACAGTATATTGACCTTGAAGATAGCCATGGCTGAGACACAAGAAGCACCCCAGTAGATAGGCCACTCTCTCTTTTTGAATTTAAGGTTGGGATCTGCATGAAGGAGAAAGTGTCTGACTCAATTAAGATACAATTAAGATCTTCCACCATGCTGTCCCTTTTATCTACTGTCCTCATTATCCTGGTTCACTTTTTTCTCACTGTGGGAACAGTGTTGCCATTGCATGCTGATGAGTGTGTCTGTGGCTCATCTTCTAACTAGGATATTTGAGTAATTAATTTGGGTTTAATTTCCTTGAGCCAGCCTTCATAGACCCATGATTGTCTGCATTGGAAGGACTTGATTTTTCCTGGGCAATTTTTGGGTGCTTTAGAGGTTAAGAGTCATTTGGTACCTGGCTATCTAAAGTCGGTTTTGAAAAATGAATGAAAATGATCTGTTGTTTCTAGTGATTTAGGTTGCTTCCCCCACCACAATGCTATGAAGTTTTGGGGTTTTTTTTCTTTGTGTGCATTTCATCACAAGTTTGGTCACAGAACAATTCTCCCTCATGAAAGTATAAAATACTTGCTAGGCATGAGTCTTAATGGGAGCTCAATAAACGGGTGCCTTGATATGAGGCCCTTACTCATTTGAGTAAGATGATGAACAGGTAGAAATAAAAATGTAATTCCAAAGAACAAGTGGGGAATTCATTTATGAAATAATAGTCCCAGTTTTGAAGACTGTTGTTTTTGGATGTACAATGTACTTTCCAACTTTTCATATTTCCAAATCTCCTTTAAGGTCTCGTCTTTTAATTATTTTATTTTTGAGACAGAGCCTCCAGCTATCACCCTGGGTAGACTGCCATGGCATCACAGCAGTCTCATCTTTTCAGATTTCATCAGGTTAAGTAAAATCTCTCTTGCTGTGAAATCCTGTAGTGCTTATAATAGTTTTCACATTTTTGTGCATTCCAAACTAAGAAATGAATTTTGTGCATTAGTTCCTAACACACACACACACATCAACACATAAGCACTTTTATATATTTCTAGTTTAAAGTTTCATTCTCTTAGGGTTTTCCCTGAGGTAGACTCTGAGACAAGGATTCGTATGCAGGTAGTTTATTTGGGAGATGATACCAGGAAAAACCTGTAGAGGAGTGAGAAAATGAGCCAGGAATGGCAAGGCAGAGGTTCAAGGGTGCATTATCAACAGTTACTTAATCTAACTGGGGAACGCTGGGAAACAACCTTGTGGGAGCCAGTCCCCAGCTCCTGCAAGTTGGTCCCAGCGATCTGCAACTCCTGATTTTCATGTCCTTGTGTAATTTATGCCCACAGTGTGAAATGCATGTGGCCTGTGTGTCCAACAGGACCTGCTATCTGAGTCAGGCAGCCTCTGAGATGGCCCCCATTATCTCTGCCTCTTGGGGTTCATGCTCCTGGACAATCCCTGCTCCTAGAGCAGCAGTTCTCAACCTTTCTAATGCCGCAATGTATTTTCATTGTTACAAAGGGGTCGTGACCCACAGGTTGAGAACTGCTGTCCTAGAGGAATAAGAAATGACTCATTTCTGACCACAGAATATGACTAAGGTGACAGATGTCAATTCTGAGATTAGGTTACACAGAGACCCTGGCTTTTTTCTTCTTTGTGCTCTCTTGCTCTTTTCCTCACTGGCTTTGAGGACAAACCAGCCACTATTTTGTGAATTGCCCGATGGAGAGGCACATGTGGTGAGGAACTGAGATTGCCAACAGCCAGGGAGTATGAGCCTGGAAGTGGATACTCCCACTGATGAGCCTTGAGATGCCTGCATCCTTGGCTAACACTTTGTAGTCTTGGGAGACAGCCCGAGTTAAAGTCACCCAAGTAATACCCAACCCATAGAAACTGTGAGTTAATAGTAAAGTCTCGAGTAATTTGTTACATAGCAGTAGATAATTAAAAAAACATCTGACTTTTGAAGCTAGGTCATAAAGACATTGCTGTTTCCCCCTTTGATCTCTCTTTCTCTTAGATCCCTAGCCCTGGTTCAGGAAGCCAATCACAGATCATGAGGACACTCAAGAAGACCTCTCTGATGGAGAGGTCTATGTGGTGATGAGAATGGAGGCCTCCTGCCAACAACCAGCACTGGTTTGCCAGATATGTGAATGAACCCTCTTGGAAGCAGATCATTCAACCCCATCAAACCTTCAGTGGACTGCAGCCCCAGATGATGGATTGATTATAATCTCATGAGTGGTCTGGAGGCAGAACCACTCAGTTAAGTTGCTCCTAAACTGTGAGATAAATTTTTATTATTATTATTATTAAATCATAGCTGTGTACATTAATGCAATCATGGGGTACAATATGCTGGTTTTATATAGAATTTGAAATATTTTCATCAAACAGGTTAACTTTTTAAAAATTTGCTTTATTTTTGTGTTGCTTTTTTCTTATTGTTTGGGATTCATTGAGGGTACAAAGAATTAGGTTACACTGATTGCACTTGTTATAATTGTATCCTGCCCCCATCCCCTCCCTTCCTTCCCTCCCCACACTCCCTCATACTCCTACCACCCACTTTTATTAGCTCATCTATTGCCTTCATATTAGAATCGAGTACATTAGATTCTTGGTTCTCCATTCTTGGGATGTTTTACTGAGAAGAGTGTGTTCCACCTCCATCCAGGTTAATACAAAAAATGTAAAGTCTCCATTTTTTTTAATGGCTAAATAGTATTCTATGATATACATATACCACAGCTTGTTAATATGTTACTGGGTTGGTGGGCATTTAGGTTGTTTCCACATTTTGGTGATTATAAATTGAGCTATGATAAATAGTCTAGTGCAAATGTCCTTATGATAAAAGGATTTTTTTTTTCTTCTGGGTACATGCCTAGTAATGGGATTGCAGGATCAAATGGAAGGTCTAATTTGATTTTTTTGAAAATTCTCTATACTTTCTTCTAAAAAGGTTGTATTAGTTTGCAGTCCCACCAGCAGTGTAAAAGTGTTCCTTTCTCTCCAAAACCATGCCAGCGTCTGCAACTTTGAGACACTGTGATGTGGTCCATTCTCACTGGGATTAAATATCTCAGAGCAGTTTTGATTTGCATTTCTCTGATGATTAGGGACAATGAGCATTTTTTCATATGTTTGTTAGCCATTCATTTGTCTTCTTTAGAGAAAATTCTATTCATATCTCTTGCCCAGTGATGTATGGGATTGTTTGGTCTCTTTTGTTGATTAAGTTGAGTTTTCTATAGAGCCTAGTTATCAAGCTTTTGTCTGATTCATAATATGCAAATATCTATTTGTTTTGGTTATTGTTGCCTTAGGCATATAGAAGCTTTTTATTTTAATTAAGTTTATTTGTTTATTTTTGTTGTTGCAATTGTCACAGAAATCTTCTTTTTTTTTTTAGACAAAGCCTCAAGCTGTCATCCTGGGTAGAATGCCATGGCATCACAGCTCATAGCAACCTCCAATTCTTGGGCTTAAGGGATTCTCTTGCCTCAGCCTCCCAAATAGCTGGGATGACAGGTACCTGCCACAATGCCTGGCTATTTTTTGGTTGTAGTTGTCATTGTTGTTTGGCAGGCCCAGGCTGGATTCAAACCTGCCAGCTCTGGTGTATGTGGCAGGCACCTTAGCCACATTTGCTATAGGTGCTGAGCCAAGAAATCTTTGTCATAAAATCTTTTCCCAGGCTGATATCTTCAAGTGTTTTCCCCATACTTTCTTCGAGGATTTTTATTGTTTTATGCCTTAGATTTAAATCTTTTATCCATCTTGAATAAATTTTTGTAAGTGGTGACAGGTGCGAGTCCAGTTTCAGTCTTTTACATGTGGTTATCCAATTCTTCCAACACCATTTATTGAATAGGGATTCTTTTCCTCATTATATCTTCTTGTTTGGTTTATCAAAGATCAGGTAGCTGTAAGATGTTAGTTTCATTTCATGGTTTTCTATTCAGTTCCAAATGTCAATGTCTCTATTTTTGTGCCAATATCATGCTGTTTTGATCACTATGGCCTTGTACTATAGCTGAAAGTCTGGTAGGCTGAAGACCTGAGCTTTGAAGAATTGCCTTGGCTACATGGGGTTTCTTTTGGTTTCATCCAAAATGAAGAATTATTTTTTCCAAATCTTGAAAGTATGATGTTGGTATTTTAATGCGGATTGAACTGAATCTGTAGACAGCTTTGGAAAGTATTGACATTTTCACAAGGTTGATTCTTCCCAGCCATGAGCATGGTATGTTCTTCCATTTGTTAATATCTTCTGCTATTTATTTTTTTAGGGTTTTGTAAGTAAATGTTTATTGTTGTATTGAGCTGCTATGTTTGGGGGATAAATTGTCATAGAGCAAAAGATAAATAATACAGTATAAAGCAAGACTCCCAAATGAAGGAGCTGGGGTATTTATATACCAACACCTGTCTGTCAATGGATAAGGACTACTTCTAGTGGGTGTTCATTTCCTATCACTTGTTTGTGGGAACGGAAGGCTTTGGTGGCCAGTGGAATCCTGTAGGCAAAGAAATGCAGGTGCTGGCAGGTGGAAGCCATGCTTTGTGTACCAAAAGGTAAAGGTAAGAGGATAGGTACAGTTAAGGGTGCTCACAGGACCTGCTAACACTCAAACACACTTATTTCCCATCCTTCAGATGAGTGTGGAGTGCCTATTCCCTCTTCAGGGCCTGGCCCTTCCAGGATGTTGTCCCTGGTAGAGGGAAAAGGAAAAGGAGAAGCATCCTTTTATATAACTGTGTCCATCTGTGATGTTAGGTGTTCGTTAGGTGTTGGTGTTTCTTGAGCCAACTTTGGCTGGTTGTTGAAACTCTGTGACAAGAGTTGAAAGGTTAGGCTTCCTTATAAGGTGCATGTCTAGGCCCTGGGAAAGGCCTGTAGTAATTTCCTAGTGGATCCACCCTTCTTCTACCTTTCCTCAGCTGTCACTGATTTCTCCACAGCCCCCCTGTGCTTGGTGGGCAGCCTACCCAGTTACACAGGAAAGACAGGTCAAGTCTAGCCACCTCCTGTGGCTGTTATGTGACCTGTGGGGGATTCACATCATCCACTTTATTAAACAGTTGAGGTATAGGCTCTTCTGGGCTCTCCTCTGCCACGTCCCACCCTCTCCAGGCATATTTCTTGCCAGGGTGGACCCAAGGCATCCCTGGGGCTAAGGAGTGAGACTATCCATCTTATGCAAATCTCAGATCTTTACCACTAATTAGTGGGGCTTAGCTCCACTCTCAGCCTCAAGGTGGGAATAGCACTCACAACTCCTGGGAGGAATCACTTCTCACAACAGCACTGCCTTCTGGTGGGTGATTTGGCTATGGTCCTAGTTCCTGTCTTTGGAACAATAGAAATCTGGAATGCAAATAAAATGTCCTTCACAATGCTGGGCAGTGGGAATTCCACAATGCTCATTTCTCCCTCTTCTTAGTGTTGATAGTGTGGTGTGTACAGACATGGATAGCTTGAAGACACAGGATTTAGTGCAATGGGCTTAGAGAGAGGGGGAAGAAATCATAGACTCCTGACTTTTAGTGCAGAGCTTAGCATGGAGTGGGAGTTGTAGGTATTCCCTGAAAGATGAACATCAACACTCATATAGGAGCTTTTTCAATGGAAAGCAAATGCAAAGAGGCACAGAGGTCCATAGTGCTGTACTTTGGTGCTTGTGGGGGAACACAGGCAGATGGTGACCCCACCTTGCTCATCTGTGGCCAGCCCCTACAGGCCAGGTGTCTTTCCTTCCTAGCTGGGCTTCCCTTATTTGGTACCAAGCAGCTGCCATCCACTTGCCTTTTTTTGTCTGTAAAATGTGGTCAGACCCAAGTCCCTCACCCTCTCTTCTAGAGGGAGGTTGCTCAGGCCCCCGCTCCATCCCTTCCTTTCTTCTTTTCTTGTTCCATTTATATATTTCTGTATCTACTACCAGGATCAGAAAAACAAATCAATTAGGAGAAGGACCCAATAATCTTAAGGCCTGACTCGAGGATGGGAGGTGAGGAGGGAAGCTGCTCAATAATATGAAAGAGAATTTTAAAATTCCCTGAACAAGGCACAGCATGGGGTCCCGATCAAAGGGCCAGGCAGCTTTGGTCCTGTGTGCTCTGGTTGGATGCTCTGAGGCTAGGGGAGAGAGCCGCTCCCGGGCCTCGGTCTCCCTCCCTGTCTTCTTTTTAGCACACATACGAAGACACACATGCACACACACACACACACACACACACACATTCTTCCTGTCTCTCTCTCTTTGCCAACTACCTGACCGCTAAAGAAAGAAATATGTGACAATAGATTTTGAGAGTTTGGGAGGCAGAGGAAATAAGGTATTGGTAGCCCACTTACATCCCTGCATTAATCTCATTTGCTGAGACTGTGCCCAAGACTCCCATCTACCACATTCTTCTTAGTAAAGCATCACAAGAATAGAGAAGTAAGAATCCAATGTACTCAATTTTGATACGAGGACAATTGATGACCTATACATGGGAGTGGAGGAAATAGGGGAGTGTAGAGAGGGAGGGAGGGAGGTGGGGGGTAACACTCTTGTTCATTCCCTCTTGAGGGAAAAACACATTTATAAGAGGGACTTTGCCTGGACAAATGCATTTAGTGTAACCTTGATCTTTGTACCCACAGTAAATCCCCAACAATTAAAAAAAAGGACCCCCATCTACCATAAGAGAATTAAAACGATCTTTAAGGACCAGTCAAAGCTATGATGCATGAGCTACAACCATAGCAATCAAGGAACGGTATATTACCAATCCTACCTGGTATTTTCTGAACCCATCTTGGAATAAGGTAAGAAAATAAAAAAGCCCATGTATCTTTAGAGAGCTGAATCAGCTTCTAACGTCCCTTCTTTGTGCATGATAGCTCTTCCATAAAGTCCTTCATGATGCCTTCCAGTCCCTGACCCTCTTCCTGGATCTGATTGAGCCCTCTTTCCTTGGGAACCACTGTACACTAGTGATTTTTCACATTAGTGACTAAAGAAGGAAATTCCACCAGAGCACCAGGGGATCATTATCATTCTTCCTCATTTGTCTGTCCCATTTTATTCTGGGAGGGCCAAAGGGGAAGCAGGTCATGGGGCAGACTGCTTGAGCTCAATTGATTTACTCTGTTTCCCCATCTGTAAAATAGGGATAATATATGTATTTCTTCTCTCACATAATGATTTTTCAATTACATAAGAGCAGGCTTTTTCCTCCAGTTCCATAGCCTTTGTTCTTCTCATAGTTCTTCATATAACATGGGTTCCAAAGATCCAAGTAATGTTTTGAGAAAGAACAGGATTGGCTCAGTGCCCGTAGCTTAGTGGTTAGGGTGCCAGTCACATACATCGGGGTAGGTGGATTCAAACCTGGCCCAGGCCTGCTAAACAACAATGACAACTGCAACAAAAAAATAGCCAGGCATTGTGGCGGGCTCCTGTATTCCCAGCTACTTGGGAGGCTGAGGCAAGAGACTCGCTTAAGCCCAAGAGTTTGAGGTTTCTGTGAGCTGTGATGCCACAGCACTCTACTGAGGGCAACATAGTGAGACTCTGTCTCAAAAAAAGAAAGAAAAGCATTGTCAGAATCAGAACAGAAGGTCCTCACATTAGGGAACTCACTTGGATGTTCGCTATTAAGTAACATAACATACCATATATGATCCTTATTGTACATAGACGTAGAAAATATGTATACTTCTATGTTTTTATGGGGGGGGGAAGGCACTGGTATGCACTGGTCTCTGGGTGAGTGTGTGTGTGCGCATCTAATTCTTTTCCTGCCAAAATTCTAAATAATTTTGAGGTGAATTACTGATTGAAACAGAACAGAAGATGAATCATTTGGGCTGAGACTGTGCCCAAGACTCACTGTGCTGGGCATGATGGCTCACTCCTGTAATCCCAGGACTTTAGGAGGCCAACATGGGTGGATTGCTTGAGCTCACAAGTTTGAGACCAGTCTGAGCAAGAGTAAGAACCTGTCTCTAAAAACTAGCCAGTCATCATGGTGGGTGCCTGTAATCCTAGCTACTAGGGAGGCTGAGGCAAATTTATCGCTTGAGCCCAAGAGAGTGAGGTTGCTGTGAGCTATGACTGCATAGCACTCTACTGGGGACAAGAAAATGAGACTCTTAAAGAAAAGAAAATAATAATAAGATGAATTATTTAATAATAAAACAGAATAAAGATATGGGAAGGAATGCAGAATGTAGATACTTTAAGATTTCTGAGTTGGGTGGACTAAATGTTTGTAGGAAATTTAGCTGTTTCTTTAAAGTTAAGACTCTAGGCTCAGCGCCTGTGGCTCAGTGGGCTAAGGCGCCAGCCACGTACACCTGAGCTGGTGGGTTCGAATCCAGCCTGGGACCCGCCAAACAACAATGATGGCTGCAACCCCCCCCCCCAAAATGGCCAGGCATTGTGGTGGGTGTCTGCAGTCCCAGCTACTTGGGAGGCAGAGGCAGGAAACTCGCTTGAGCCCAGGAATTGGAGGTTGTTGTGAGCTGTGATGCCATAGCACTCGATCCAGGGTGACAGCTTGAGGCTCTGTCTCAAAAAAAAAAAAAAAAAAAAAAAAGTTAAGACTCTAAAGCAAACTCTCTTGGTTACCATGTTTTATTGAAAGGGAGCAAAATGATTTTATTTGCTGTTACTATTTCTTGTTTGTATTAAGTCAGAGAAATGGAAACTGGATCCAGAGAGATGAGAAACATGAGCAGATTTAGGAGTGACAGCATGTTAGTTTCTGCCTTTTTTTTAAAAACTTTTTTTAGTCTTTCTCTTATCTAAGCAGCAACAAAATATATGAATCCTATATTTGTAAATCATTTTCCACACCTTTTAATCTAATAAACCTCTGTAGGGCATAAACATTATTCTTAGCATAGCGTGAAGTTCAATAGAGGTTATGAGTGACTTATCCATTGTTTAGATATACAATATTTTTATCTATTCTTTTACTGATAGACATTTAAGCTGTTTATTCTTTGAGAAATTTGTAAATCAAGTTACTATCAACATTCATGCACAGTTCTTTTTGTGCATTTATGTTTTTGTTTCTCTTGAGCAAATATTTAGGAGTGGAATTTACGGTTTCATAAAAGAGATGAATGCCTGCGTTTCTCTTGTCCAATAGTTTTCCAGAGTAGTTCTGCCAATTTAGATGGCCTTAAATGGTATCTAAGAGTTCTAGATTCTCCACATCCTCATAAACACTTGGTATTGTCAGTCTTTGGCTATAGCTATTCTTGCGGATGTTTAGGAATATCTCATTGTGGTTTTAATTTGCATTTTCCTGATACAACTTTGAGCATCTTTTTATATGTGACCTTGCCACTTGAGTGTCTTCCACAGAAACAAAAGAAATGAACTACTGCTATTCATAATAACATGGATTAAACGACGCCCCTCTTTTTTGGGAGCTTCAGGCCGGCCAGTGGTGCTGGGAATTCTGAGCGTTGCTGCTGGTGGACCTGTGGTGTGGCTCTGTGGGAATAGGACCTTAAAGATAGCCACGATGGCTGAAAATGGTGATAATGAAAAAATGGCTGCTCTGGAGGCCAAAATCTGTCATCATATTGAGTATTATTTTGGAGATTTCAATTTGCCATGGGACAAATTTTTAAAGGAACAGATCAAATTGGATAAAGGCTGGGTACCTTTGGAGATCATGATAAAATTCAACAGGTCAAACTGCCTCACAACAGACTTTAATGTAATTGTGGAAGCACTGAGCAAATCTAAGACAGAACTCATGGAAATCAGTGAAGATAAAACTAAAATCAGAAAGTCTCCAACCAAACCCCTCCCTGAAGTGACTGATGAATATAATAATGATGTAAAAAACAGATCTGTTTATATTAAAGGCTTCCCAACTGATGCAACCCTTGATGACATAAAAGAATGGTTAGAAGATAAAGGTCAAGTACTAAATATTCAGATGAGAAGAACATTGCACAAAGCATTTAAGGGATCAATATTTGCTGTGTTTGATAGCATCGAATCTGCTAAGAAGTTTGTAGAGACTTTGACCAAAAGTACAAAGACACAGACTTGCTAATACTTTTTAACGATGATTACTTCGCCAAAAAAAAAAAAAAAAAAACAAAGAAGAAATAAAAAAAAAAAAAACCAAAGCAAAATTAAGAGCTAAAAAATATCCAGAATATAAAAAAAATTAAGAGGATGCTGCTGCTGAATTGAAATCTCTAGAAGAAAAGATTGGGTGCTTGCTGAAATTTTCAGGTGATTTAGATTCAGGTGATTTAGATGATCAGACTTGTAGAGAAGATTTGCACTTCCTTTTTTTTCAAGTCTCGGTGAAATAAAATGGATATACTTTGCAGGGGCGTAAAACAAGGGATAATTTTGTTTAAGGAAAAAGCCACGGAAGCATTGGATAAAGCCAAAGATGCAAATAATGGCAACCTACAATTAAGGAACAAAGATGTGACATGGGAAGTATTAAAAGGAGGAGTGGAAAAAGCAGCATTGAAAAAAAATCATAGAAGACCAACAAGAATCTCTA